>WFAB01001207.1:277500-320965 GCA_018977245.1 Lethenteron camtschaticum | reverse complement strand
CCGCACGAGTGTGTGTGTTGGTGTGTTGGGGGGGGGGGGGGGTCACAAGACATGTGGACCACCGCACGAGTGGTGTGGTGTGTGTTGGGGGGGGGGGGTCACAAGACATGTGGACCACCGCACGAGTGTGTGTGTGTGTGGGGGGTCACAAGACATGTGGACCACCACCGCACGAGTGTGTGTGTGTGTGGGGGGTCACAAGACATGTGGACCACCGCACGAGAGTGTGTGTGTGGGGGGTCACAAGACATGTGGACCACCACCGCACGAGTGTGTGTGTTGGTGTGTTGGGGGGGGGGTCACAAGACATGTGGACCACCGCACGAGTGTGTGTGTGTGTGTTGGGGGGGGGGGTCACAAGACATGTGGACCACCACCGCACCGTGAGTGTGTGTGTGGGGGGTCACAAGACATGTGGACCACCACCGCACGAGTGAGTGTGTGTGTGGGGGTCACAAGACATGTGGACCACCGCACGAGTGAGTGTGTGTGTGGGGGTCACAAGACATGTGGACCACCACCGCACGAGTGTGTGTGTGGGGGGTCACAAGACATGTGGACCACCGCACGAGTGGTGTGTGTGTGGGGGGTCACAAGACATGTGGACCACCACCGCACGAGTGAGTGTGTGTGTGTGGGGGCTGTCCCTCACGTCACTGCTGGAGCCGTTCTCCACTCGGAAGCGGCCCGCCTCTGTATGGCACCGTCCGCATCGCTGGAGATGAGCTGAGGACGGGGGGGGGGCAGAGTGGGGGGGGGGGGGGTCAGAGTGTGGGGGGGGGGGTAGAGTGTGGGGGGTAGAGTGGGGGGGGGGGCAGATTAGGGGGGGGGTAGAGTGTGGGGGGGGGGGGTCAGAGTGTGGGGGGGGGTAGAGTGTGGGGGGTAGAGTGGGGGGGGGCAGATTAGGGGGGCAGAGTGGGGGGGGAGCAGAGTGTGGGGGGGATGGGTCAGGGTGTGGGGGGGGGGGCAGAGTGTGGGGGGGGGGCAGAGTGTGGGGGGGCAGAGTGTGGGGGGGGGTAGAGTGTGGGGGGGGGCAGAGTGGGGGGGGGGGGGCAGAGTGGGGGTAGATTGTGGTTCAGCGCTAAACGAGGCTGTTGCGTGTTGGAGAGTTAAGCCCGCAGCGACGTTTACACTTGGAGTAGCCGTGACGTTTCGCCGGTCAATTACAACAACAAAAAACAACAAAAACAACAAAAAAAAAACAACAAAAAACAACAAAAACAACAAAAAAACAACAACAAAAACAACAACAAAAAAAAACAACAAAACAACAACAAAAACAACAACAAAAACAGCAAAAAACAACAACAAAACAACAACAAAAAACAACAAAATCAACAACAACAAAAACAACAAAAAACACAAAAAACAAAAAACAACAACAAAAACAACAACAAAAAAAAAAAACAACAAAAACAACAACAAACACAACAACAACAACAACCAGCTTCATCAGGCGATGAAGAAATCCTGCTGCTTCCGTGTTAATCAGCGCTGCGCCACCGCACCCACACAAAGGCAAAGATCCCCCGTGTAGCCTGTAACAGACCGTGGGGCAAGGGCTCTTAGCAAGCAGCACCTACGATGCCCGGCGCTGTGGCACACGAGGGGGTGGGTGGCCAGCACCACGCCCGGCCGCCTTTGTCTCCCCAGTAGCGACGTTTACACATAGCACCAGGTACTCATTTGAGGCTGAGTCGACCTAGGGGAGGCACAGGACCGGCTCAGATAATCGTCACCGGTGTTGGCCGTGAGCGGAATCGAACTCGGGTCGCCGGGTTCGTAGCGCAGTGTAGCGCTAACCGCTGCACCACCGCTCCCCAGACAAAGATAAAGATCCCCCGTGTAGCCTTAACAGACTGTAGGGTCAAGTGCTGTTAACGAGCACCTATGAAGGCCGGAACGGCACACGAGGGGTGGGTGGCCAGCACCACGCCCGGCCGCCTTTGTCTCCCCAGTGGCGATGTTTACTACACGCCGCACCGGGTACTCATTCGAGGCCGAGCCGACCTAGGGGAGGCCCGGGACCGCTTTCAGGTAATCGCCCGTGGCGCTGGCCGTGAGCGGCACTGCGCTAACCGCTGCGCCACCGCTCCTCGGACACGCGCGCGCGCCCGACATGAATCACGAGATGAGAGCGATTCCATCACGCGACCCATTCATTATCCCATTAAGGTATGAGCGGGCATTGCTTTTCTTACGCTGGGGGTTTTAAATTATTATTATTTATTATTAATATTATTATTTATTATCATCATCATCATCGGAGGCTGCTCGCCGGACCGACACGCGTTTTGGTTTCCCGGTCGTAAATCGTCCCGGCGAAGATGATGCATTGGGGGGGGGGGGTCCCGCCAGCCTGCCGCGACATGCAGAGCGGCAATATCCGCCCCCAGCTAATCGATTGCGTTGATCGATTGATAACGTAGCCCCCTCCCACCTCCTCTCGCCACACCTCATCCCCCTCACCCCTCATGCTCCCACCCCCCGACCCCCATCCCATCCCCAGGCCGGATTAAGACTGTGAACCCCCCCCNAGTAATATTTTCAAAAGTAAAAATGGTATTTTTACAAGGCTAACAACATACATATATTATTTTATTATGTTTTATTTTTATTATTTATTATTTCCCTTCTACGTGACTTTACCGAAAGAACCAAGAAGATAACAACATACTCTTTGGGTATTTCGGTAAAGTCACGTAGAAGGGAAATAATAAAATAATAAAATAAAACATAATAAAATTATATATTTATGTTGTTAGCCTTGTAAAAATAAGGCTAACAACAAGAAGATAACAACATACTCTTTGGGTATAACAACATACTCTGGGTATCTCTGGAGGCCCTGCCCCTCCCCCCTCTCAGCCTCGCCCCCCACCCCTCACCCCCCCTCGCCCCCCACCCTCACCGCCCCCTCGCCCCCCCCACCCCTCACCCCCCCTCGCCCCCCCCACCCCTCACCCCCCCTCGCCCCCCCCACCCCTCACCCCCCTCGCCCCCNACCCCTCACCTCCCCTCGCCCACCCACCCCTCACCTCCCCCTCGCCCCCCCCACCCCTCACCCCCCTCGCCCCCCCCCCTCACCTCCCCTCGCCCCCNACCCCTCACCCCCCCTCGCCCCCACCCCTCACCTCCCCCTCGACCCCACCCCTCACCCCCCTCGCCCCCCCCACCCCTCACCCCCCCTCGCCCCCCCACCCCTCACCCCCCTCGCTCCCCCCGCCCCTCACCTCCCCTCGCCCCCACCCCTCACCTCCCCTCGCTCCCCCCGCCCCTCACCTCCCCTGGCCCCCCCCACCCCCACCTCCCCCTCGACCCCCCACCCCCCACTCCCCCTCGCCCCCCCTCGCTAACCCCACCCTCACCCCCCTCGCCCCCCACCCCTCAGCCCCCTCGCCCCCCACCTCTCAGCCTCACCCCCACCCCCCCGTGCGATAACTTGGCCCGGCAATTGCATTTGACATCGTACATCAAATCTCGCCTGAAAAAGAAACTAATTTCTTTAGAACTGTTTTGTATGTTCCGTTTGTTGTCCACCCCCTCCTCCTCCTCCCTCACCAACACCGCCCGCACTTTCCCATTAGCGCGGTTGGCTACGGACGTTGATGCGAAGTAAGTTCAACATTCATACACACTGCCCATAGACTCAACACTGCCCATAGACTAACACTGCCCATAGACTAACACTGCCCATAGACAAACACTGCCCATAGACTAACACTGCCCATAGACTAACACTGCCCATAGACTAACACTGCCCATAGACTAACACTGCCCATAGACTAACACTGCCCATAGACTAACACTGCCCATAGACTAACACTGCCCATAGACTCAACACTGCCCATAGACTAACACTGCCCATAGACTCAACACTGCCCATAGACTAACACTGCCCATAGACTAACACTGCCCATAGACTAACATTCCCATAGACCAGGGTCGGCAACCAAAATAACGAGAAGAGCCATTTCTTTCCAATTCGGTACAAAATTCAGTATTTCAAGAGCCGCAATGCATCTGAGTACATACGTACTACGTACATATCGTCAAGAAGCAGCCCGTAAAGAGCCGCATGCGGCTCCGGAGCCGTAGGTTGCCGACCCCTGCCATAGACTAACACTACCCATAGACTCAACACTTCCCATAGACTCAACACTGCCCATAGACTAACACTGCCCATAGTCTAACACTGCCCATAGACTCAACACTGCCCATAGACTCAACACTCCCATAGACTAACACTGCCCATAGTCTAACACTGCCCATAAACTCAGCACTGCCCATAGACTCAACACTACCCATAGACTAACACTGCCCATAGACTCAACACTGCCCATAGACTCAACACTGCCCATAGACTCAACACTGCCCATAGACTAACACTGCCCATAGACTAACACTGCCCATAGACTCAACACTTCCATAGACTAACACTGCCCATAGACTCAACACTTCCCATAGACTCAACACTGCCCATAGACTAACACTGCCCATAGTCTAACACTGCCCATAGACTCAACACTGCCCATAGACTCAACACTCCCATAGACTAACACTGCCCATAGTCTAACACTGCCCATAAACTCAGCACTGCCCATAGACTCAACACTACCCATAGACTAACACTGCCCATAGACTCAACACTGCCCATAGACTCAACACTGCCCATAGACTCAACACTGCCCATAGACTAACACTGCCCATAGACTCAACACTTCCCATAGACTCAACACTGCCCATAGACTAACACTGCCCATAGACTAACACTGCCATAGACTCAACACTTCCCATAGACTCAACATTGCCCATAGACTCACACTGCCCATAGACTAACACTGCCCATACATTACATTACATTTCGATATTTTACTAGGTTATTTAATTTTACTGTGTCTTTCTCCTGAATTTTCAAGCTTGCGTGCCGTGCCGCGTCGTCATCTTACTTGCAGCATCACGTTGCCGTCCACTCATTGATATGCTATTTTTTTCTCTGCCCCTCCCTCTCTCCGCCCCGCCCCCCTCTCTATATTTAAGGCCCCGTCACAGAAACGACCTCTCTCTTGTGCCGATATGTGTTCTCTCTCTGTGTGTCCTTGTGATGTCTGTCTGCTTGTATGTCTGTCTATAGTTTTATAGTTAGATTTTTGTTGCTAGTTCTTTTATGCCTGATGATGATTGCTTGTGTTGCAATCGAAACGTCTTAATATGCTATTATTTAATTTATTATTTTATCTTTAGACGTGACTTAACCGAAAGAACCAAAGAATACTGCCCATAGACTCAACACTAGCCATAGACTAACACTGCCCATAGACTCAACACTGCCCATAGACTCAACACTGCCCATAGACTCAACACTGCCATAGTCTAACACTGCCCATAGACTAACACTGCCCATAGACTAACACTGCCCATAGACTCAACACTGCCATAGACAAACACTGCCCATAGACTCAACACTGCCCATAGACTCAACACTGCCCATACACTCAACACTGCCCATAGTCTAACACTGCCCATAGACTAACACTGCCCATAGACTCAACACTGCCATAGACAAACACTGCCCATAGACTCAACACTGCCCATAGACTCAACACTGCCCATAGACTAACACTGTCCATAGACTAACACTGCCCATAGACTCAACACTGCCCATAGACTAACACTGCCCATAGACTAACACTGCCCATAGACTAACACTGCCCATAGACTAACACTACCCATAGACTCAACACTGCCCATAGACTCAACACTACCCATAGACTCAACACTACCCATAGACTCAACACTGCCCATAGACTCAACACTGCCCATAGACTAACACTGCCCATAGACTAACACTGCCCATAGACTCAACACTGCCATAGACTCAACACTTCCCATAGACTCAACACTGCCCATAGACTCAACACTGCCCATAGACTAACACTGCCCATAGACTCAACACTTCCCATAGACTAACACTGCCCATAGACTCAACACTTCCCATAGACTCAACACTTCCCATAGACTAACACTGCCCATAGACTCAACACTGCCCATAGACTAACACTGTCCATAGACTAACACTGCCGATAGACTCAACACTGCCCATAGACTAACACTGCCCATAGACTAACACTACCCATAGACTCAACACTGCCCATAGACTCAACACTGCCCATAGACTCAACACTGCCCATAGACTAACGCTGCCATAGGCTCAACACTGCACCTCCGATTAGCACGGTTGGCTATGTACGGCGCAAAAGAAGTTTACCATACGTAAATACATCTTCGTCTCTTTACATACGAGCAGGACAGTCCCCATATCTGTGACTGGTTTAGACTATAACACTGGTGAAACACTTTTTCTGGCATAAGGTATTCCAACGGGTTTAAGGTAATTTTGGGGTGCTGATTCCAAACTGGCCAGTTTGTGTCTATCACATCAGGTTAGATATCAAATATTGCATTTTCAATGAAAACTGCAGAAGAAAAATATTAAAAGTGTGGATATCTACATAAAATGATATTATAAACACACTATCCTAAAAATACAGCCCATATTTTAACACTAAGCACACTGACTCAACACTGCACATAAGTGACAAAGTTAATTTCGGGTAAAATCAATAATGCCGATAGCATAAAGATTAGATGTGATAGAGCAAATCTGCAGATATGGAATCGGCACTTTGAATTTAGTCTAAAACAGCTGCAAAAGTCCAGGCCAGAATTTTTTTTTTGACCAGTGACACGAAGCTAGCGAAGCCCCACTGACTATGTAGCTCTTTTCAGAAGTGACCTGGCCACAGACTCAACACCGGCTTATCATCATTACATCATCATCAAGTGGGAATGTCGAGCAGCATCCAAATACTCTAAACGCTGGTGATTGATTCTAAACTTGGAGGGAAAAACCGAGGACCCGGAGAAAAATCATCGCGACCACGGGGAGAGAGAGACACGCAAACTCCGAATATACACAGCACAGGCGTCAGGGTTGGGATCGAACCACGACCTCCTGTACACCAGGCGAGGTAGTTAACATCTCCTAGCCACCGTGATGATGATGAGAGAGAGACACGCAAACTCCAAATATACAGCACAGGCCAGGGTTGGGATCGAACCCACGACCTCCTGTACACCAGGCTAGTTAACATCTCCTAGCACCGTGATGATGAGAGAGGGAGAGACACACAAACTCCACATGTACAGCAGCAGGCGTCAGGGTTGGGATCGAACCCACGACCTCCTGTACACCAGGCGAGGTAGTTAACGTCTCCTACCACCGTGATGGAGAGAGAGAGACACGCAAACTCCGAATATACAGCAGCAGGCGTCAGGGTTGGGATCGAACCCACGACCTCCTGCACACCAGGCGAGGTGGTTAACATCTCCTAGCCACCGCGGTTTGACACATACAATACGAGCCAGACCCCAAGCCCATGATTTGAACCCAGGGCCTCCAGAGAGCAAGGCATTATTCGCCTGACAGATACAAAAACAAACAAGAGCCCATTAAAACGTCGAGGGACACCCATGCCCAGGGGTCCAACCCATTCGTTTGGAGGTTGCTAGGGTCAAACGGGGTTGCTATGCATCCTGACAACAACCTGCCCCCCCCCCCACTGAATCCCCCTTCCCGCTCTCCCCCGAGACCAGCGGAGACATCGCAGTGCCACGTGGCGCGCTCCGGTTGTGTTGACGCGGCACGAGGAGGCGCAGCCACCGTGCCGCGCAGACAGCGGCGGGCAACGTGCGCTGCATGCCTGAGCGAGTGGTCGAGCGAGTGACTGAGCGAGTGATCGATTGAGTGATAGAGCGAGCGAGCGATTAAGCGAGCGAGCGACCGAGCGATCGACCGAGTGAGCGAACGATCAAGCGAGTGAGCGATCCAGTGAGCGAGCGAGCGATCGACCGACCGAATGAGCGAGCGATCGACCGACTGAGCGAGCGATCGACCAAGTGAGCGAGCGAGCGATCGATCGACCGAGTGAGCGAGCGAGCGNTCGACCGACTGAGCGAGTGATCGACCGAGTGAGCGAGCGATCGACCGAGTGAGCGAGCGATCAACCGACTGAGCGAGCGATCGACCGAGTGAGCGAGTGAGCGAGCGAGCGACCGAGTGAGCGAGCGATCGATCGACCGAGTGAGCGACCGAGTGAGCGACCGAGTGACTGAGCGAGCGAGCGATTGATCGACCGACTGAGCGAGTGAGCGAGCGATCGATTGAGTGAGCGACCGATTGAGCGAGCGAGCGATCGACCGAGTGAGCGAGCGATCGACCGAGTGAGCGAGTGATCGACCGAGTGAGCAAGCGAGTGACCGAGTGAATGAGCGAGCAATCCACCAACCGAGTAAGTGAGCGATTGACCGACCAAGTGAGCGAGCGAGCGAGTGAGCGAGCAAGCAATCAACCGAGTGAGCGAGCGATCGACCGAGTGAGCGAGCAATCGACCGAGTGAGCGAGCGAGCGACCGAGTGAGTGATTGAGTGAGTGAGCGACTGAGCGAGCGACTGAGTGAGTGAGCGAGTGACTGAGTGAGTGAGCGAGTGAGCGAGGAGTGACTGAGTGAGTGAGCGAGCGACTGAGTGAGTGAGCGACTAAGTGAGTGAGCGAGTGGGTGAGCGAGCGACTGAGCAAGTGATCAACTGAGTGAGTGAGCGAGTGAGTGAGCGAGTGAGTGAGTGAGCGAGCGACTTAGATTTATTCACAACCCAGTCTAAGTGAATATATGGCTATCTAAGTGAATGTATGGGTGTTTCAGTGAATCTACGCATCTTAATGTGAATCCATGGGTCTCTATGTGAGTCTTTGNTTATGTGAGTCTATGGATCTCTTTGTCAACCGTGGGTCTCTGTGTGAGTCTATGGGTCTCTGTGTGAGTATATGGGTCTCTGTGTGGGTCTATGGGTCTCTGTAACGGGTCTATGGTCTCTGTGTGGGTATATGGCTCTCTGTGCGAGTCTATGGTCTCAGTGTGGGTCTATGGGTCTCTGTGTGAGTCTATGGGTCTCTGTGTGGGTCTATGTGTCTCTGTGTGGGTCTATGGGTCTCTGTAACGGGTCTATGGTCTCTGTGTGAGTCTGGGGTCTCTGTGCTAGTCTATGGGTCTCTGTGTGAGTCTATGGGTCTCTGTGTGGGTCTATGGGTCTCTGTGTGAGTCTATGGGTCTCTGTGTGGGTCTATGGGCCTCTGTGTGGGTCTATGGGTCTCTGTGCGAGTCTATGGGTCTCTGTGTGGGTCTATGGCTCTCTATGTGAGTCTATGGGTCTCTGTGTGTGTCTATGGGTCTCTGTGTGAGTCTATGCGTCTATGTGTGGGTCAATGGGTCTGTGTGTGGGTCTATGGGTCTCTGTGTGAGTCTATGGGTCTCTGTGTGAGTCTATGGGTCTCTGTGTGGGTCTATGGGTCTCTGTGTGGGTCTATGGGTCTCTGTGTGGGTCTATGGGTCTGTGTGAGCCTATGGGTCTCTGTGTGGGTCGATGGGTCTCTGTGTGGGTCTATGTGTCTCTGTGTGAGTCTATGGGTCTCTGTGTGGGTCTATGGGTCTCTGTGTGGGTCTATGGGTCTCTGTGTGGGTCTATGAGTCTCTGTGTGAGCCTATGGGTCTCTGTGTGGGTCGATGGGTCTCTGTGTGGGTCTATGTGTCTCTGTGTGAGTCTATGGGTCTCTGTGTGAGTCTATGGGTCTCTATGTGAGTCTATGGGTCTCTGTGCGGGTCTATGGGTCTCTGTGCTAGTTTATGGGTCTCTGTGTGTGTCTATGGTCTCTGCGTGGGTCTATGCGTCTCTGTGTGGGTCTATGGGTCTCTGTGTGGGTCTATGGGTCTCTGTGTGAGTCTATGGGTCTCTGTGTGAGTCTAGTCTATGGGTCTGTGTGAGTCTATGGGTCTCTGTGTGGGTTATGGGTCTCTGTGTGTCTATGGGTCTCTGTGTGGGTCTATGGGTCTCTGTGTGAGGCTATGGGTCTCTGTGTGGGTCTATGGGTCTCTGTGTGGGTCTATGGGTCTCTCTGTGGGTCTATGGGTCGCTGTGTAGGTATATGGCTTTCTGTGTGAGTCTATGGGTCTATGTGTGGGTCTATGGGTCTCTGTGTGAGTCTATGGGTCTCTCTGTGGGTCTATGGGTCGCTGTGTAGGTATATGGCTCTCTGTGTGAGTCTATGGGTCTATGTGTGGGTCTATGGGTCTCTGTGTGGGTATATGGGTCTTTGTGTGAGTCTATGGGTCTATGTGTGGGTCTATGGGTCTCTGTCTGGGTCTATGGGTCTATGTGTGGGTCTATGGTCTCTGTGTGGGTATATGGGTCTTTGTGTGAGTCTATGGTCTATGTGTGGGTCTATGGGTCTCTGTCTGGGTCTATGGGTATCTGTGTGAGTCTATGGGTCTCTGTGTGAGTATATGGGTCTCTGTGTGAGTTTCTGTGTCTCTGGGTGAGTCTATGGGTCTCTGTGTGGGTATATGGCTCTCTGTGTGAGTCTATGGGTCTATGTGTGGGTCTATGGGTCTCTGTGTGGGTCTATGGGTATCTGTGGGGGTCTATGCGTCTCTGTGTGGGTCTATGGGTCTCTGTGTGGGTCTATGGTCTCTGTGTGAGCCTATGGTCTCTGTGTGGGTCTATGGGTCTCTGTGTGGGTCTATGTGTCTATGTGTCTATGTATGAGTCTATGGGTCTCTGTGTGAGTTTATGTGTCTCTGTGTGAGTCTATGGGTCTCTGTGTGGGTCTATGGGTCTCTGTGTGGGTATATGGGTCTCTGTGTGGGTCTATGACTCTCTATGTGAGTCTATGGGTCTCTGTGTGTGTCTATGCGTCTCTGTGTGGGTCAATGGGTCTGTGTGTGGGTCTATGGGTCTCTGTGTGAGTCTATGGGTCTCTGTGTGAGTCTATGGGTCTCTGTGTGGGTCTATGGGTCTCTGTGTGGGTCTATGGGTCTCTGTGTGAGCCTATGGGTCTATGTGTGGGTCGATGGGTCTTTGTGTGGGTCTATGTGTCTCTGTGTGAGTCTATGGGTCTCTGTGTGAGTCTATGGGTCTCTATGTGAGTCTATGGGTCTCTGTGCGGGTCTATGGGTCTCTGTGCTAGTTATGGGTCTCTGTGTGTGTCTATGGGTCTCTGTGTGGGTCTATGCGTCTCTGTGTGGGTCTATGGGTCTCTGTGTGGGTCTATGGGTCTCTGTGTGAGCCTATGGATCTCTGTGTGGGTCTATGGGTCTCTGTGTTGGTCTATGTGTCTCTGTATGAGTCTATGGGTCTCTGTGTGAGTTTCTGTGTCTCTGTGTGAGTCTATGTGTCTCTGTGTGGGTCTATGGGTCTCTGTGTGGGTATATGGGTCTCTGTGTGAGTCTATGGGTCTATGTGTGGGTCTATGGGTCTCTGTGTGGGTCTATGGTATCTGTGTGAGTCTATGGGTCTCTGTGTGGGTCTATGGGTCTCTGTGTGAGTCTATGGGTATCTGTGTGAGTCTATGGGTATCTGTGTGAGTCTATGGGTATCTGTGTGAGTCTATGGGTCTCTGTGTGAGTCTATGGGTCTCTGTGTGAGTCTATGGGTCTCTGTGTGAGTCTATGGTCTCTGTGTGAGTCTGGGTATCTGTGTGAGTCTATGAGTCTCTGTGTGAGTTTCTGTGTCTCTGTGTGAGTCTATGGGTCTCTGTGTGGTCTATGGGTCTCTGTGTGAGTCTATGGGTCTCTATGTGAGTCTATGGGTCTCTGTGCGGGTCTATGGGTCTTTGTGCTAGTTTATGGGTCTCTGTGTGTGTCTATGGGTCTCTGTGTGGGTCTATGCGTCTCTGTGTGGGTCTATGGGTCTCTGTGTGGGTCTATGGGTCTCTATGTGAGCCTATGGGTCTCTGTGTGGGTCTATGGGTCTCTGTGTGGGTCTATTTGTCTCTGTATGAGTCTATGGGTCTCTGTGTGAGTTTCTGTGTCTTTGTGTGAGTCTATGGGTCTCTGTGTGGTCTATGGATCTCTGTGTAGGTATATGGCTCTCTGTGTGAGTCTATGGGTCTATGTGTGGGTCTATGGGTCTCGTGTGGGTATATGGGTCTCTGTGTGAGTCTATGGGTCTATATGTGGATCTATGGGTCTCTGTCTGGGTCTATGGGTATCTGTGTGAGTCTATGGGTTTCTGTGTGAGTATATGGGTCTCTGTGTGAGTTTCTGTGTCTCTGTGTGAGTCTATGGGTCTCTGTGTGAGTCTATGGCTCTCTGTGTGAGTCTATGGGTCTATGTGTGGGTCTATGTGTCTCTGTGTGGGTCTATGGGTCTCTGTGTGGGTCTATGTGTCTCTGTATGAGTCTATGGGTCTCTGTATGAGTTTCTGTGTCTCTGTGTGAGTCTATGGGTATCTGTGTGAGTCTATGGGTATCTGTGTGAGTCTATGGGTCTCTGTGTGGGTATATGGGTCTCTGTGTGAGTCTATGGGTCTACGTGTGGGTATATGGGTCTCTGTATGGGTCTATGGCTCTCTGTGTGGGTCTATGGGTATCTGTGTGAGTCTATGGGTCTCTGTGTGGGTCTATGAGTCTCTGTGTGAGTTTCTGTGTCTCTGTGTGAGTCTATGGGTATCTGTGTGAGTCTATGGGTCTCTGTGTGGTCTATGGGTCTCTGTGTGAGTCTATGGGTCTCTGTGTGGGTCTATGGGTCTCTGTGTGGGTATATGGGTCTCTGTGTGAGTCTATGGGTCTACGTGTGGGTATATGGGTCTCTGTATGGGTCTATGGCTCTCTGTGTGGGTCTATGGGTATCTGTGTGAGTCTATGGGTCTCTGTGTGGGTCTATGAGTCTCTGTGTGAGTTTCTGTGTCTCTGTGTGAGTCTATGGGTATCTGTGTGGGTCTATGGGTCTCTGTGTGAGTCTATGGTCTCTGTGTGAGTCTATGGGTCTCTGTGTGGGTCTATGGGTAGTGGCGTTGCGTGCTTGGCAGGCCACTCTCGTGCATGGAATGAAATGGGGGCGGAGGGGCGGGGGNCCGGCGGGGCGGGGGGCGGGGCGGAGGGGGCGGGGTGGGGGGGATGGACGGGGGGGGGGGGGTGGGGGGGGGGCCCCTGTAAAATAAAAATCTATAAAGTCTGTCCCGTGAAGCGTATTCTGCTCTCATCCCATCCCTCGTGCAGCATCCTTAGCAACCGTCGCGTGGCAACCGGAGCACTTGGTTGCTAGGCAACCACACATTCTCATTTGGGATGCAAGCCACTGTCTCTTTCCAACCCCAACCATGGCTATTTGAATTTACATTTTTCTTTTTTCTCCGCACTTTCCTCTGCCTGCCCGACACGTCCACGTTGCGTTGGCCAGGAATGTGATCCGCTTTGAAGAACGATCGGATGTTGTTGTTGTTATTATTAATCTATTAGACACCATTGACTCTGTGCGTTTGGTGCGCGTGTTTTTGCGTGGATGCAATGTGTGTGTGTGCGCGCGTGTGTGCCTTAATAGGTGCTACTCGCTAACAGCACTTGCCCCAACAGTGTGTTAAGGCTATACGGGGGATCTTTGTCTTTGTACTATGTAAGTCGGCTCAGCCTCAAATGAGTACCCGGTGCGGTGTGTAGTAAACATCGTCACTCGGGAGACAAAGGCGGCCGGGCGTGGTGCTGGCCACCCACCCTCTCGTGTGCCGTGCCGGCTTTCATAGGTGCTCGCTAACAGCACTTACCCCAACAGTCTGTTAAGGGTTTGTTTCAGTGTGTGAGGGGTGAGTGGATGAGCGAGTGGATGAGTGCCTTAGTGTATATGCTGTTAAAGGAGGCTTGTGAAGGACGCTACTACTGGGCAGTCGGAGGCAGTCGCACTCCAGCAACAACGGAGGGCAGAGGAGCGTCTACCGCTTATCTCAGTCAGATGACCCGTGGCACCTGCTGGGTCTGTCCCGAGACCTCCTGCACCTAGTCTGGCACAGTAGGGGGTACAGCTGGTGGTGCATCTAACGGTCATCTCAGTCAACCCGTGGCACCTGCTGGGTCTGTCCTGAGACCTCCTGCACCTAGCCTGGCACAGTAGGGGGTACAGCTGGTGGTGCATCTACCGGTCATCTCAGTCAAATGACCCGTGGCACCTGCTGGGTCTGTCCCGAGACCTCCTGCAGCAGCGAGCCTTCGAAACTTCACGTGGTGACCTCAAAGTGCACCTAGCCTGGCACAGGCGCCGTGGCGAATGGCGCGGGTGTTGGTATTGGTTGATGTTGTTTTCACTATGGTGGTTTAAGTGTGTGGTGAGTAACAGGGTGAGTGAGAGGGTGAGTGAGTGGGTGAGTGAGTGGGTGAGTGAGAGGGTGAGTGAGATAGGTGAGTGAGTGGTGAGTGGGTGAGTGAATGCCTGGTGTGCGTGTTGTGATNTGAAGTATGATGGTTTAAGTGTGTGGTGAGTGAGAGAGTGGGTGAGCGAGAGGGTGAGTGAGAGGGTGTGAGAGAGTGAGTGAGGGTGAGTGAGAGGGTGAGAGAGGTGAGTGAGAGGTGAGTGAGAGAGTGGGTGAGCGAGAGGGTGAGTGAGAGGGTGAGTGAGAGCGTGAGTGAGTACGTGAGTGAGTGGTGAGTGGTGAGCGAGAGGGTGAGTGAGAGAGTGTGGTGAGTGAGTGAGTGAGAGTGAGTGAGTGGGTGAGTGAGTGAGTGATGTGGGTGAGTGGGTGAATGAGAGGGTGAGTGAGTGGGTGAGTGAGTGGGTGAGTGGGTGAGTGACTGGGTGAGTGAGTGAGTGAGTGAGGTGAGTGAGTGGGTGAGTGNCTNGGTGAGTGAGTGGGTGAGTGAGTAGGTGAGTGAGTGGGTGAGTGAGTGAGTGGTGAGTGAGTGAGTGAGTGGGTGAGTGGGTGAATGAGAGGGTGAGTGAGTGGGTGAGTGAGTGGGTGAGTGGGTGAGTGACTGGGTGAGTGAGTGGGTGGGAGTAGGTGAGTGAGTGGNTGAGTGACTGACTTGGTGAGTGAGTGGGTGAGTGAGTAGGTGAGTGAGTGGGTGAGTGGGGTTGAGCGTGCGAACGAGAGAGTATCTGTCTGAGTTGTTGCAGTCTGACCGAGACGAACCGAGTCTCTCAGTAAGGAGCGCGGGTGCTGGCAACGGCGGAGTTAGACATTGACGGTAACCGGTAACCGGTAACAGCGACACGGAAGAATCAATTAATTGGAGAGTGNAGAAGCCCTCCTCCCCTCTCCCCACACCGGTTAGACCACGGCCATCAATCTCGCACGCAGCTTGCATGACAAAGGCGGAGAACGCATTTGCGAAATTAAACCAAGAAGCACCGTCACCACCACCACCACCAGCACCAGCAGCACCACCACCACCAGCAGCACCATCATCAGCACCACCACCAGCACCACCACCACCACCATCAGCACCACCACACCACATCAGCCCATCATCGCAGCACCACCCCAGCAGCNCCATCATCACACCACCAGCAGCACCACCACCAGCACCACCACCACCATTACACCGGTAACCACCACCACCACCAGCACCACCACCAGCACCTCCACCAGCCCACCACCACCATCAGCACACCACCAGCACCACCAGCACCACCACCACCAGCACCACACCACCACCAGCACCACCACCACCACCAGCACCACACCACCAGCACCACCAGCACCACCACCACCAGCACCACCACCAGCACCACACCAGCACCACCACCACCACCACATCAGCACCACCACCACCACCATCAGCACCATCACAGCAGCACCACCACCAGCACCATCATCAGCACCACCAGCAGCACCACCACCAGCACCACCACCACCATTATCACCACCACCACCACCGCCACCACCACCACCAGCACCTCACCAGCACCACCACCACCATCAGCACCACCACCAGCACCACCAGCACCACCACCACCAGCACCACCACCACCACCAGCACCACCACCNACAGCACCACCACCACCAGCACACCAGCACCACCACCACCAGCACCACCACCACCACCAGCACACCACCAGCACCACCACCACCACCAGCACCAGCAGCAGTCGCACCACCAATCAGCACCACCACCAGCAGCACCACCAGCACGTACCACCACCATCAGCACCACCANCACCACCAGCNCCAGCAGCAGTAGCACCACCACCACCAGCACCACACCAGCACCACCACCAGCACCACCACCACCACTAGCACCACCACCATCAGCACCACCACCTGATCAGCACCACCACCAGCACCACCACCAGCACNACCACTGTCATCAGCACCACTACTAGCATGAGAGAGAGACACGCAAACTCAATCAACAGCAGCAGCTCAGTCGGTCACTCACCCTCCTGTCACCAGGCAGGTAGTCANCACTCCAGCCACCGTGTGATGACTGAGAGAGACACGAAAACTCCAAATNTACACAGCAGGCTCAGGGCCGANACTCTGCTAGCGACCTAAGTACTGNACAACCGAGCCACTCACTGACCCACTACTCACGCATTCACTCACCACTCACACACTCACCCATTCACTCACCTACTCACTCACCCACCACCCACTCACTCATCCACTCACCCACACACTCACTCACTCACTCACGCACCTACTCACCCACCCACACACTCACCCATTCACCCAGTCAAACACTCACGCACCAACTCACCCACCCACCCACCNACTCGCCCACTCACTCAGCCACTAACCCACCCACTAACTACTCATTCATTCACTCACACATCCATTCACCTACTCACTCACGCACCAACTCACCCACCCACTCACTCACCCACTCAGACACGCACCTACTCACCCACCCACACAATCACGCATTCACTCACCACTCACTCACCATCTACTCACCACCCACCCAGCCACTCACTCACCCACTCAGACACGCACCTACTCACCNACCCACACACTCACGCANTCACTCACCCACTCACTCACGCACCTACTCACCCACCCACACANTCACGCACCAACTCACCCTCCCACCACCTACTCGCCCACTCACTCAGCCACTAACCCACCTACTCACTCAGCCACTCACTCACCCATTCATTCACTCGCTCGCATACGCAGGCAAGTAGAAAGTGCTCAGCATGTTCTGTGTGTGCACCACCCACTTAAGAAGAAGGATTCACTAGCTCTGTCATCCACTTCCGCGGCACCTCTCTGACACACGAAGTCACCCGCTCTCAAAATACTTTTCAACTCAGCCCCGGACACTCCGGCTGAAACAATCCCCATACATCCACCCTCTCATCCTCTCATCGTCCATCGTTTCATCATCAACAACANTCAACATACGTCCTCACTAAACTCAATACATCTCTTGAGAAGGTCCGGACGTGAGGCGAAATCGGACACCGTGCCGCAACACAATAATAACACANCAAAAACAACACAACAACAAACAGCAAAATAACAATAACAGCACAACACACAACAACAGCAAAACAACAACAACGACAGCANCAACAACAACAACAACAGCAACAACAACAATAACAGCAACAACAAAATCAACAAACAGCAAACAACAACAACANTACAGCAACAACACAAATCACAAACAGCAAACAAAACAACAAACAACAACAATAACAACAACAACAAACAGCAACAACAATAACAACAACAACAAAAGCAAACAACAACAATAACAACAACAACAAACAACAACAACAACAACAACAGCAGTAGCACAACNACCCGGAGCCCGTGGGGAACTTCTGCGCCTGAAGGTCCCAGCACGAACGTCGGGACACGNAGGGCTGTAGCCTGGACTCACCAGCTCCAACATAGTTTGCGGCAAGATCCCGCGCCTGCTGCCCAGGTCTTCAGATGCGGAGCTTTGGGCGGTGGAGGAGATCCGGTAGGATGAGCATCAGTAGCAGCATCAACATCATCAGCAGCATCAACATCAGTAGCATCAACATCAGCAGCATCAACATCAGTAGCATCAACATCAGCAGCATCAACATCAGTAGCATAACATCAGCAGCATCAACCAGTAGCATCAACATCAGTAGCATCAACATCAGCAGCATCAACATCAGTCATCAACATCAGTAGCATCAACATCAGCAGCATCAACATCAGTAGCATCAACATCAGTAGCATCAACATCAGCAGCATCAACATCAGTAGCATCAACATCAGCAGCATCAACATCAGTAGTAGCACCATCAACATCAGCAGTATCAACATCAGCAATTAAAATCAACGTCAGNAGCAGCATCGGCAGCAGCATAATCGTCAACATCGGCAGCAGCAATACCAGAATCATCATCATCATCAGCAGCAGCAATATCATCATTACAGCATCATCAGGAACTGGATCATCATCATCAGCAGCATCAGCATTACCAGCATCATCAGCAGCAGCAATATCATCATTACAGCATCATCAGGAACTGGATCATCATCATCATCATCATCAGCAGCATCATCAGCAGCATTACCAACATCATCATCAGCAGCAGCAATATCATCATTACAGCATCATTAGGAACTGGGTNATCATCATCATCAGCAGCATCATCAGCATTACCAGCATCATCAGCAGCAACAATATCATCATTACAGCATCATCAGGAACTGGATCATCATCAGCAGCAGCATCATCAGCAGCATCATCATCAGCAGCAGCAATATCATCATTACATCATCAGGAACTGGATCATCATCAGCATTACCAGCATCATCATCATCAGCAGCAATATCATCATTACAGCATCATCAGGACTGGATCATCATCATCAGCAGCATCATCAGCATTACGTCAGCATCATCAGCAGCAGCAATATCATCATTACAGCATCATCAGGAACTGGATCATCATCATCATCAGCATCATCAGCATTAACATCATAATCATCAGCAGCAGCAAGCATTACAGCATCATCAGGCCGCTTCTGTAAGAAGAAGCTCATGCCTCAGTGGGCTTCACCTGGCGACATAAAACGGTAGCTCTGCTGTGTTTGTGTTGATGATTTCGAAGTGATTTGGTGAACTTTCCTGGACTCCCAGCCTCGTGTTTCCGCATCGCCGACACCCGAGTGGACGTTTGTGAGAACGAAACCAAAAAAAAATGAACAAAAGTGCTTGAGTCATCCGCCGTTGCCGATCATTGCTACAACGCGGTGGGCTCTCATGATATTGTTTTTTTCCGAGACCAAGATGCTCTGCAAACCCTCTGGCTACCATCAAAGGTTTGTACACGAAGCCATTCAGATATACAAACACAGACATAACTTCAACCGTGATGATGGGTACAAACTGAGTAATCATTGGAAAGATATTATTAACTATGCGAAAAGATTTAACTACACATATTTGTACCATCTTATTTGACAGGTGCTATTCTACTTTACCGAGTGTTGGCATCCCAGCGTTTAACAAAACTGCTTTTTTAAATCCTTTATATTAAGTTCGCATGCTTGCTTGCTTGCGTGCTTGCTTGCTTGCTTACGACCGTGCAAATCTGTCGGTCGTTTTTAACCCACTTCCCGTGATCCAATCGAGCTGACATTTTCCACACAGACTCGTTGTGACAGACAATTAATGTTCGTGAAAAAATTCAAAATTTGACACTTTTTAGGCAAATTTTTATTTATTAAATCCTTTATATTAAGTTCGCATGCTTGCTTGCTTGCTTGCGTGCTTGCTTGCTTGCTTACGACCGTGCAAATCTTTCGGTCGTTTTTTAACCCACTTCCGTGATCCAATCGAGCTGACATTTTCCACACAGACTCGTTGTGACAGACAATTAATGTTCGTGAAAAAAAAATGCAAAAATGTTACACTTTTTAGGCAAAAAAAANTTATTTTACATTTATTCAAATAGAACTCATTCATGGCTTTGGCTGAACGTCACAGTATAGGAGCCCAGAGCGTAACCCTCCACAGGCCGTGGCGGAGTAGCGCAGTTGGTAGCGCCCTCGCTTCCCATGCCAAAGGTCGCGGGATCGATCCCCGCGTCCTCCACAGGCGAATATATTTTAAATCCTTTATATTAAGTTCGCTTGCTTGCTTAGGACCGTGCAAATATTTCGCTCGTTTTTTAACCCACTTCCCGTGATCCAATCGAGCTGACATTTTCCACACAGACTCGTTGTGTGTGAAAATTAATTTTCGTGAAATTTCTTTTCCAAAATTTTACACTGTTTAGGGACAACAAATTAAATATTTAATTACCAATTGCTTAATACTGGCAGACAATCATCTGACCCATAGATTGCAGCCATCTCAAGCCAGAGGACGAGAGGACTCTAGCCGCCACGCATATAAAGGATTTAGAGTGAAAAACTTTGTTTTTACGGGTTTACTAGTTTGTATTTGGATTCTCAACCAACACGTGTTTAGGTCGAGGTACACCGATTGTTGTCTTGCACATGACAACGTTGACCAATTTCTTTGTAGCTCCGTTTTCTTGCACACGACGACGTTGACCAATTTCTCTTGTAGCCCCGCTTACCACCCCCACGTTCCATTCCCTGGTCACCACATTCAGATAAGCCCCTCCCCCTAACGTATTTAAGGCTGGTCTTTTGGAATTTTTTAATCCTTTATATTAAGTTCACTTGCTTGCTTGCTTGCGCGCTTACGACCGTGCAAATCTTTTCGTTGTTTTTAACCCACTTCCCGTGATCCAATTGAGCTGACATTTTGCACACAGACTCGTTGTGCGTGACAATTTATTTTCGTGAAATTTTTTTCAAAATTTTCCACTTTTTAGGAATTTTTTTTCATATTTAATTTAAAATGCCAATGTGATAAAAATGAAACTCTTACTCAAGAAAAACAGAAATGAATAAGAAAATAAAACCGATGCCACGCATATAAAGGATTTATAGTGAAAAACTTTGTTTTTACGGGTTCATTTTTCCTCAGATCCTTGATGCAGTCATTTTAGCTGTGACGGTCCACCTGATGACGGAGACTTGTGTTGCCTCCGAAACGTCGTGATTTTTATTATTTTATTTTCTTTTATTAACTTTTATTTTATTTTTTTACCTACGTGGTGACTTTACCGAAAAAAAAACCTAAGAGTATGCTTGATTGCTCATCTTGATAACTTCAAGGAGCACGTGGGAGCATACTCGGAGGAGCAAGGCGAGCGCTTCCACCAGGATAGACTGGACTTTGAACGCCGCTACCAAGGACAGTATAACGAGAACATGATGGGAGACTACATTTGGGGGCTGAATCGTGAAAGTGATTTACAGTATAATCTTAAATAAAAAAAAAANCGGCTCACTTATAAATCTTTTGTAGTCATTAATGTATTACTTTAGTATAAATACATGTTAATTTTGATTAATATTTTTTTCTGACTTTATGTGAACTAAAAGACACAAATTCGCCCGTTTTCTCATTGAAATATCACTGTCCTGGTCACAAAAGTAAAGTTTGTGGGGAATAATAGCCATTTTCTATACTTTTTAGGAATAAGCAATTACGAAATAACACTTACTACCCACGAACAAAAATTGTGTTACATAGAGTAATGCTGCTGATGATGATGCTGATGGTAGTGGTGACGTTGATACTGTTGCTCATAACGATGTTGATGATGGTGGTGGTGATGATGGTGNTGGTGGCTTCGATACTGCTGATGATGATGGCGTTGATACTGCTGATGATGATGGTGGCGTTCATACTGCTGCTGATGGTGGTGGCGTTGATGCTGCTGATGATGATGATGGTAGCGTTGATACTGCTGCTGATAGTGGCGTTGATACTGCTGATGATGGTGGTGGTGGCGTTGAAACTGCTGATGATGATGATGTTGAAACTGCTGATGATGGTGGTGGTGGTGGTGGCGTTGATACTGCTGATGATGATGGTGGCGTTGAAACTGCTGATGATGATAGCGNTGGTGGCGTTGATGCTGCTGATGATGATGGTGGTATTGATACTGCTGATGATGATGGTGGTGGTGGTACTGCTGGTGGCGTTGATACTGCTGATGATGATGATGGTGTTGATACTGCTGATGATGGTGGTGGTGGCGTTGATACTGCTGATGATGATGATTGTGGCGTTGATGCTNATGATGGTGGCGTTGATACTGCTGATGGTGGTGGTGGCGTTGATGGCGTTGATACTGATGATGATGGTGGCGTTGATACTGCTGATGATGGTGGTGGCGTTGATAATGCTGATGATGGTGGCGTTGATGCTGCTGATNATGGTGGCGTTGATACTGCTGCTGATGATGGTGGTGGCGTTGATACTGATGATGATGATGATGGTAGTGGCGTTGATACTGATGATGATGATGGTGGTGGCGTTGATACTGATGATGATGATGGTGGCGTTGATACTGCTGCTGATGATGGTGGTGGTGTTGATACTGATGATGATGGTGGCGTTGATGCTGATGATGGTGGCGTTGATACTGATGATGGTGGTGTTGATACTGCTGATGATGATAATGGCGTTGAAACTGCTGATGATGATGGTGGTGGCGTTGATACTGCTGCTGATGATGATGGTGGCGTTGATACTGCTGATGATGGTGGCGTTGATACTGCTGATGATGATGGTGGTGGCGTTGATACTGCTGCTGCTGCTGATGGTGGTGGCGTTGATACTGATGATGATGATGGTGGTGGCGTTCATACTGCTGATGATGGTGATGGCGTTGATACTGATGATGATGATGGTAGCGTTGATACTGCTGATGATGGTGGCGTTGATACTGCTGATGATGGCGTTGATACTGCTGATGATGGTGGTGGCGTTGATACTGCTGATGATGATGGTGGCATTGATACTGCTGCTGATGATGATGGTGTTGATACTGCTGATGATGATGATGGTGGCATTGATACTGCTGCTGCTCTACCCATACAGACGATCCCAATGCACCAGGCGGTCCGAACCCGACCAATGCAATGCGTACACCTTAGCGCGCACAACACGTAACACACACACGCACACACGTACACACACACACACACACACACGCACACACACACACGCACACACACACACACGCACACACACACACACACACACACACACACACACACACACACANGCACACACACANGCACACACACACACACACACACACACACACACACACACGNACACACACACAACACACACACACGCACACACACACGCACACACACAGCACACACACACACGCACACACACGCACACACACAACACACACACACACGCACACACACACGCACACACACACACACACACACACACACACACGCACACACACACGCACACACACACACACACACACACACACACGCACACACACACGCACACACACACGTACACACACANACACGCACACACACACACACACACATGCACACACACACGCACACACACACGCACACACACGTACACGCACACGCACACACACACACACGCCCACACACACACGCACACACACACGTACACGCACACGCACACGCACACACACACGCACACACACACGCACACACACACACACACACACGCACACACACACACACACACACACACACACGCACACACACACGCAACACGACACGCACACCACACACACACACCACGCACACAACACACGCACCACACANGTAGCACACACGCACACGCACACACACGCACCACCACACGAGCAACACGACAATGACTCCACACGCTTCATCAGCCGCAACAACAAAAAAAAACCACAGTAGCAGCAGCAGTAGCAGCAGCAGCAGCGGCGGTCTCAACCAATGGACACCGTAACACAATCATCAAGAACCGTCCACGTATCACCCTACATATTTTTTTAAAATTACGAATAAATAATTCAATGCGCGTCCCCAACCGGAAAAACAACGATATAATTACGCAATTTAAAAAAAAAAATTCTCCGGGGTGAGCCGATATCATCCCCATCCCCTCCTGAGCTGCCGATGGTTAATGCCATTCACAACGCGTTCAATGCAATAGCCGGCAGCAGCGAGGCATCGATACGCAAACACGCGTGCGTGCGCGTGTGTGTGTGTTATGTTGTTGTTTGTTGTTTGTTGTTGTTGTGGTGTTGTTATTGTGGTTGTGGTGTTAGTGTTGGTGTGTATTTGTATCAGTTACCGATGGCCAGTGCTGAATACTTTGGAGACGACACGATGCTGTCCGTGGTGCTGATCATAACCGAGCGCATGCGCGCGCGCAAAGCAGCTGTGCCCCCTTCTCTCTCCCCCCCCCCNTCTCTCTCTCTCCCTCCCTCCCTCTCTCTCTCTACCCCCCCCCTCTCTCTCTACCCCCCNTCTCTCTCTATCCCCCCTCTCTCTCTCTCCCTCCCCCCTCTCTCTCTCTCTACCCCCCCTCTCTCTCCATCTCTACCCCCCCCCTCTCTCTCTACCCCCCTCTCTCTCTCTCTCCCTCCCCCCTCTCTCTCTCTCTCTACCCCCTCTCTCTCCCTCCCTCACTCCTCCCTTCTCTCTCTCTACCCCCCCCCCTCTCTCTCTACCCCCCCNTCTCTCTCTACCCCCCCTCTCTCTCCATCTCTCCCTCCCTCCCTCTCTCCCTCCCTCCCTCTCTCTACCCCCCCTCTCTCCATCTCTCCCTCCCTCCCTCTCTCTCTCTACCCCCCCCTCTCTCTCTACCCCCCCCTCTCTCTCCATCTCTACCCCCCCCTCTCTCTCTACCCCCCNTCTCTCTCTACCCCCCNTCTCTCTCTCTCTACCCCCCCCTCTCTCTCTACCCCCCCTCTCTCTCTACCCCCCCTCTCTCTCTACCCCCCCCTCTCTCTCTACCCCCCCTCTCTCCTCCCTCACTCCCTCCCTCTCTCTCTCTACCCCCCCTCTCTCCATCTCTCTCTCTCTCCCTCCCTCCCTCTCTCTACCCCCCACCTCTCTCTCTACCCCCTCTCTTTCTACCCCCCCCTCTCTCCATCTCTCCCTCCCTCCCTCTCTCCTCCCTCCCTCTCTCTACCCCCTCTCTCTCTACCCCCCTCTCTCTCCTCTTCTCTTCCTCCCTCTCTCTACCCCNTCTCTCCCGACTCCATGTCTCTCCAACCCTCTCCCTCTCCCCCCCCCCCTCTCTCTCCCTCTCTATTCCTCCCTCTCTATTTTTTCTTTTTTTTCTCTTTTTTTCATTAGTTTTTGACGATCAGAGGAAACATGAAGATGCTCGTGTAGTCGGCACTTTGCTTCGTTCATAATTTTTTTTTTAATGCTTTACCTTATGCTCTCCCTCCTCTCTCTCCCTCTTTCGTCTCTATTCCCTCCCCTTACACCCTCAAAAGGCAAAGGTTGCCCCGATAGCCTCGCGCGGGCTCTCGTGACAAGTGTGCTGTCCAGGAGGAGATGGAGGAGGAGGTGGTGGTGAGGAGGTGGAGGAGGAGGTGGAGGAGGTGGAGGAGTTGGTGGAGGTGGAGGAGGTGGGGGTGGTGGAGGTGGTGGTGGTGGTGGTTGAGGAGGTGGTGGTGGAGGAGGAGGATGTGGTAGAGGTGGTGGAGGAGGAGGTGGTGGTGGTGGAGGAGGTGGAGGAGGTGGAGGAGGTGGAGGAGTTGGTGGAGGTGGAGGAGGTGGGGGTGGTGGAGGTGGAGGAGGAGGTGGTGGTGGAGGAGGAGGGTGGTGGTAGAGGGGAGGTGGTGGTGGAGGTGGTGGAGGTGGAGGAGGTGGAGGAGGAGGAGGAGGTGGAGGTGGAGGTGGTGGAGGTGGAGGAGTTAGAGGAGGTGGTGTAGAGGTGGAGGTGGAGGAGTTGGTGGTGGTGGAGGAGGTGGAGATGGAGGAGGTGGTGGTGGAGGAGGTGGTGGTGGTGGAGGTGGAGGAGGTGGTGGTGGAGGAGGGAGGAGGTGGAGGAGGTGGTGGAGGAGGAGGTGGAGGAGGTGGTGGTAGAGGTGGCAGAGGTGGTGGTGGAGGTGGTGGTGGTGGAGGAGGTGGAGGAGGTGGAGGAGGTGGTGGAGGAGGAGGTGGAGGAGGTGGTGGTGGAGGTGGCGGAGGTGGTGGTGGAGGTGGTGGTGGAGGAGGAGGTTGAGGAGGTGGAGGTGGTGGAGGAGGAGGTGGAGGTGGTGGTGGTGGAGGTGGAGGAGGTGGTGGTGGAGGTGGTGATGGAGGAGATGGAGGAGGTGGAGCGCGTCTTTCTCTCTCTACCTGATGACTGCGGCATCAAACCCCAGAGGTGGGGGCTTGTCCACCCGGCCTGCCCGCCCGCCTTTGTCTTTCCCTCCCCCAATTGCCGACGTTCATTTCGCAACGTGTGGAGGTTGCTCGTTTGTTTTAGAAATCATCAGAATCACAATAATTGCTAGATATCTCAGGAGGAATCCGACGAGCTGTAAAGCTCTTCACCCCCCACGCGCCCCCACAGATGTCGAGTTNGGGGGCGCGGAGTCAGAGGTCGCAAACGGGTTTTGATTCCTTACCCGTACCCGGCCGCACCAGGGTCGCAAATGGGTACCCGTACCGGCCGGGTACGGGTACCCGTACTCTACCCGTACCGTACCGAAATGAGTGACAAACGGCTACTCACCAGTGACTCACGGCCTACCCGTACCCGGCCGCACCAGGGTCGCAAACGGCTACCCGTACCCGGCCGGGCGGGTAGCCGGGTATCGGTAGGGTACGGGTATCGGGTACCCGGTTGCGACCTCTGGCGTGGAGTTAGAGCGTTACAACAACAACAGACAATACAAACAAACACGATCGGGGTAGTCTAATTAAGGTAAACAAATGACTTAACAACAATAAATACAACTAAGATAGGTTCATCTTGCCAGGTGAAGCACACTGGGCTATTAGCGTCTTCTTTAGAAGCGATCTGATGCTGATGCTNCTGCTGATGCTGCTGATGTTGAAGCTGTTGATGCTGATGCTGCTGCTGATGTTGATGCTGCTGATGGTGCTGCTGATGCTGCTGCTGCTGATGATGGTATTGCTGCTGCTGATGCTGCTGCTACTAATGCTGTTGCTGATGCTGCTGATGCTGCTGCTGATGCTGATGCTGCTGATTATGGTATTGCTATGCTGCTGATGCTGCTGATTATGGTATTTAAGCTGTTGATGCTGCTGATGCTGCTGCTAATGCTGCTGCTGATGTTGATGGTATTGTTGCTGATATTGTTGCTGATGTTGTTGCTGATGCTGCTGCTGATGCTGATGTTGATGCTGCTGCTGATGCTGATGCTGCTGCTGCTGATGATGCTGCTGATGCTGCTGCTGATGCTGCTGCTTGATCTCCTAGCGACCCTCTCGTGCCAGCCCCGCGTCTGAGCCATCAGCTGATTTCTCAGGAGGCTGCCGAGTCGATCTCGGGGCTGACCGAGGACGAGGGGATGGGGGTGAGAGGTTTGTGTTTCTTCCACGGCCACCGATTGTTGGTGGTCGTGACTCGACATCGGCAGAGGGCAGGTTCGTGACACACACTCACACACATACACGTGTGTGTGTACACACTCATACACACACATACACGTGTGTGTGTGTGTACACACTCACACACATACACGTGTGTGTGTACACACTCATACACACACACATACATACACGTGTGTGTGTTCGTGTGTGTGTACACGCTCATACACACACATACACGTGTGTGTTCGTGTGTGTGTACACACACGCATACACGTGTGTGTGTACACACTCATACACATACATGTGTACACTCATACACACACATGTGTGTGTGTGTACACACTCACACACATACACGTGTGTGTGTACACTCATACACACACATGTGTGTGTTCGTGTGTGTGTACACACTCATACACACACACNTACACGTGTGTGTGTTCGTGTGTGTGTACACACTCATACACACACATACACGTGTGTGTGTTCGTGTGTGTGTACACACTCATACACACACACACACGTGTGTGTGTGTACACACTCATACACACACATACATGTGTTTGTGTGTACACACTCATACACACACACATACACGTGTGTGTGTTCGTGTGTGTGTACACACTCATACACACACATACACGTGTGTGTGTTCGTGTGTGTGTACACACTCATACACACACACACGTGTGTGTGTTCGTGTGTGTGTACACACTCATACACACACACATACACGTGTGTGTGTTCGTGTGTGTGTACACACTCATACACACGCACATACACGTGTGTGTGTTCGTGTGTGTGTACACACTCATACACACACACATACACGTGTGTGTGTTCGTGTGTGTACACACACACGAACATACACGTGTGTGTGTACACACTCATACACACACATACACGTGAGTGTGTGTTCGTGTGTGTGTGTACACACACACGAACATACACGTCTGTGTGTACACACTCATACACACACACATACACGTGTGTGTGTTCGTGTGTGTGTACACGCTCATACACACACACATACACGTGTGTGTGTTCGTGTGTGTGTACACACTCATCACACACACATACACGTGTGTGTGTGTGTACACACTCATACACACACACATGTGTGTGTTCGTGTGTGTGTACACACTCAAACACACACACATACACGTGTGTGTGTTCGTGTGTGTGTACACACTCACACACACACACATACACGTGTGTGTGTTCGTGTGTGTGTACACACTCATACACACACACATACACGTGTGTGTGTACACTCATACACACACACATGTGTGTGTTCGTGTGTGTGTACACACTCATACACATCGCCATTGGGGAGACAAAGGCGGTCAGGCGTGGTGCTGGCCACCCACCCCCTCGTGTGCCGTTCCGGCCTTCATAGGTGCTCGCTAACGGCACTTGCCCCTACAGTCTGTTAAGGCTACACGGGGATCTTTGTGTGTGTGTTGACACCTACGCTGTTGGGGGAGCGGTGGCGCAGTGGTTAGCGCACTGCGCACCCGATCCCCCCAACAACGGTTTACCGCTACACTACCGCTCCCACACATACACAGACACACACACAGACACCACACAAGCCAAAGACAAAGATTCCCGTATAGCCTTAACAGACTTTAGGGGCAAGTGCTGTTAGCGAGCACCTATGAAGGTCAGAACGGCACACGAGGGGNTGGGTGGCCAGCACCACACCTCATTTGAGGCTGAGTCGACCTAGGGATGCCCAGGAGCGGTTCAGATAATCGTCACTGGTGTTGGCCGTGAGCGGGAATCGAACTCGGGTCAAAGACAAAAACCCCAGCAGCACACACACAGACACACAGACACACACACACACACACACACACACACACAGACACACACACACACACACNGAGACACACACACACACAGNGAGAGACACACACACACAGACACACACACACACACATACACACACACACACAGNCACACACACACAGACACACACACACACACACACAGACACACACANGNAGACACACACACACACACAGACACACACACACACACACACAGACACACACCACACACACACANNCACACACACACACCACACACACACACACACACAGACACACACACGNACAGACACACACACAGACACACAGCACACACACAGACACAGACACACACACAGACACACACACGCACAGACACACACACAGACACACAGACACACACACACACGCACAGACACACACACACAGACACACACACACAGACACAGACAACACACAGACACACACACACACAGACACACACACACATACACACACACAGACACACACACNGACACACACACAGACACACACACNCACACACACACACACAGACACACAGATCACACACACACACACACACNCACACACACACAGACACACACACCACACACACACACACACACAGNCACACACACACACACACACACACACACACAGACACACACAGACACACACACAGAGACACACACAGACACGTGGTGTGTAATGACGTTGCCCTATTACTGCCGCCAAGGGTCAACACGAGGGTGTAGGATGTCTTGGGAGGGTGTAAGGGTCGTGCGAGTTTGGCACGTGTGTACACGGGCACCATGGTGACTAGGAGATGTTGACTACCTCGCCTGGTGTACAGGAGGTCGTGGGTTCCATCCCGACCCTGACGCCTGCTGCTGTATATTTGTAGTTTGCGTGTCTCTCTCTTATCATCATCATCACGGTGGCTAGGAGATGTTAACTACCTCGCCTGGTGTACAGGAGGTCGTGGGTTCGATCCCGACCCTGACGCCTGCTGCTGTATATTTGGAGTTTGCGTGTCTCTCTCTCTCATCATCATCATCACGGTGACCAGGAGATGTTGACTACCTCGCCTGGTATACAGGAGGTCGTGGGTTCGATACCGACCCTGACGCCTGCTGCTGTATATTTGAGTTTGCGTCTCTCTCTCTCTCATCATCACGGTGGCTAGGAGATGTTAACTACCTCGCCTGGTGTGCAGGAGGTCGTGGGTTCGATACCGACCCTGACGCCTGCTGTGTATATTTGTGTTCTGTTTCTCTCTCTCTTCCTCCGGTTTTTCCCCTCCACGTTCAGAATCAACGTCACGCGTTCAGAGTATTTCGCTGCTATAAATGTCCACACGATGAGTCGCTTTCGTTGAGCAATCATTTGTGGTGGCCAGGTCACTTCTGAAAAAAAGCTACTTAGTTTACAGCTTTTCTAGAACGTGTCTGTGTGTGGGGAGCGGTGGGGCAGCGGTTAGCGACCCGAGTTCGATTCCCGCTCACGGCCACCAACACCAGTTACGATTATTTGAACCGGTCCTGGACCAACCCTAGGTCGACTCAGCCTCAAATTAGTACCTGGGTGCGGTATGTAAACATCGCCACTGGGAAGATAAAGGCGGCCGGTCGTGATGCTGGCCACCCACCCCTTCGTGTGCCGTGCCGGCCTTCATAGGTGCTCGCTAACAGCACTTGCCCCTACGGTCTGTTCAGACTATACGTGTAGTGTATATAGTGTAGTATAGTAGTGTATAGTAGTGTAGTGTATAGTAGTGTAGTGTATAGTAGTGTAGTGTATAGTGTAGTGTATAGTGTGTAGTGTATAGTAGTGTAGTGTATAGTGTTTTGACGAGTATAATTTTTGACGAGACCACGACGCCACCTTACGATCAACGAGGTCGGCTACGTACGGTGCGAAAGAAGTTTGACCGATGCACGAAACTGCTGGACACTTGAACAATTGGTTCAAGTGCCGCGCCTGGAGATCGCCTTTCAACCTTGTGGATTGCAAAGTGAACGGTGGTCGCTATGAAGCAGAGTGATGGATACACGAATCGGTGTGTTGACTCTGTTTCCAAAGGTTTCCAGTTAAAGCTTTCGTGACTGCAGGGATTCATCTTCTTGGTGCTTTCGGTAAAATCACGTAGAAGGGAATAATAAAATAATAAAAATAAAACATAATAAAATTATATAATAAAGTAAAATAATACAATAAATAAAATAATATAATAAAAATATATATATAATATTATATTTCGATTTAAAGCTTTGGTGACTGCAGGGATTCATCTTCTTGGTTCTTTCGGTAAAGTCACGTAGAAGGGAAAAAATAAAGTAATAAAAATAAACATAATAAAAATTCTCACGACGTTTCGGCGTTATTTTTATTATTTTTCCTCACGTGACTTACTGTTTCCAAAGGTTTCGAGTTACCGCATTAACAGCACTTGTGTGAACATGCGACGCAAACATGGCTCTGATATTCTTGGTTCTTTCGCTAAAGTCACGTAGAAGGGAATTAATAGAAGAAAAAAATTAAACAATCAAATTCTCACGACGTTTCACAACGCAAGCAGACGCTGTCTTTACAGTTTTCTTACCTGAAGATGTTACGTTGTGGCCGAAACGTCGTGAGAATTTTTATGATCTTCTATTTTTATTTTTTCATTATTTTCCTTCTACGTGACTTTACCGAAAGATCCAAGAATATGAATCTCTGCAGTCACGAAAGCTTTAAATCGAAATGGTTCTGATACTCATGTATGATGCATCCTCTACAACCTATTCTCATCATTCATACTTTGGGGCCGTCCATATATGACGTCACGCGATTTTTGACGATGTTTGACCCCCCCCCCTCAAATATGACGTCACAAAGCTCTGCCCCCCCCAAAAATACATTTTGAAAATAAAACTGCTTCAAATCGCTTTAAACTGTTGTCATTGTAGTGCGTATTTAATGTGGCGCTGCACTCTGATGTTGTAGGAGTGTGTTGGTATAATAACAATTCTATATTATTGTTTTATATTTTTATTATTTTATTATTTTTCTTCTACGTGACTTTACCGAAAGAACCAACAATATGAATCCCAATATTTATTTAAAGTTGCGCATTTTACGTGACGTCACATTTCTCAAACATTCCCCCCCCCTCGTGACACATCGTCACAAATGTCTGACCCCCCCCCCTCCCCCTAGGTGCGTGACGTCATTTATGGACGGCCCCTTTGACGCTGGCAAAAAGGTCCCTAGATAAACGCCGCGATGTTGAGTTCGGACTGTTTAAATTTCGCTTTAAAGCTTTCGTGACTGCAGGGGTTCATCTTCTTGGTTCTTTCGGTAAAGTCACGTAGAATGGAAATAATAAAATAATTAAAATTTAACGTGTTTTATTATTTATAATTTCCATTCTTTGGGCTGTTTGTCTAGCGGCCTCTAGCGGCTGCGACCTGCACTGCAGATGTTTTGGTTTGGTTTGTGTCTAGACCATCAGTGAACAAGGCTTCTTCCGCTGCGAGATTGTAAGTCATTCATAGAATTCGCCCTCGCCAAATGACGCCTTCGCAAATATGAATGACTCACTGACACCTTGTTTGCTGATTGGCCGTGCCGGTGGTGGAGGGTTACGACACATTTATAAAAACGCGATCTAACCCAAAAACGTTTATTATGAATTGTATTGGTCGCGAAAGCCTGCTACGTGTTAAATCGGCCACAAATGCCAGAAGCTCGTCTCGGAGTCGGATAGACGGCGTTGTGCCGCAGTCAAGTTCAAGTTCATGTATTAGGTATAGCCCTGTGAGCCATTCGGCTCTTGAATCGGGTGCAACCGCAACAAACAAAAACATGACAAAAACATCTTAAAGTGAATATGTGACTAAGTGCAAACAGAAAATCCAAGAAAAGACAGCAAAATATTGCAGAAAAAACACGTACACCAACGCTGTGTGCAAAAATCCCAGTGGGATGCAAGTCAAACAACAACAACAACCACAAGACAACTTAGATTAGGCCATCAGTCTAACTCTGTACTACAACAAACAAACATGGCTAAACCAATACACTTTTCGAAATCACCAAAATAAAGCCATGAAAGCAATGAAAAAGCAATCATAGGAACTGACGGAATTTTCACAATAAATGGCATAAACATGTACTACCAAAACCCTGCAGCCATAGCTGGCTGCATGAGCCACTCCATATTGAGGCACCTCCAACCCGTGTGTCCATCCACTGCTGGATGAATAGCCCCCCTCTCCCAAACGCTGCGGCGGGTAGCGAGTTTGTTTACCATACTTCGCCGCTCTGGCGAGCGTGAGTTGGTGAAGGCGGTCGTGATAAGGGGAGGGGGAGCATAGAAGTGCAGTGAACAATTGGGCTGGCCGCCGCACATCCACAGAACCCTATTAGGTCTCGCTCGTCCACTGATGTGAGACGTGGGCCGGATTGGAACTAATCGGGTCACCGCGTATCGAGCGTAGTGCCAACCACCGCTTTGTGGGAATTCGAGAGCAGGTGTTGGGTCAGGATGAACTTGACCTCGGGCGATGAGAATGTGGAATTTCCAGTTGTGCGCTCTGAGCCAGGGGCGGGTGCTCGCTGACTGATCTCATATTTTACCCTTCTATCTGGCAACAAAACTGACACCTTTTTTACAATGAGTCATGTTTACATAGACCGCAATACCTGCAGTCATAATGCAAACAAAAATCACAACTCTGATAATGTGCAGGGTCAGAGATGTTTTTTGTTTGCATTATGACTGCAGTATTTTGGTCTAGTAAACATGACTCCTTGTAAAAAAAGGTGTCAGTTTTGTTGCCAGATAGAAGGGTAAAAAACCACTTATCATATTTTTACTGGCAAATGAAGTTCCAATGGGATTAACGAAACAATTTTTATTTTTTCATTTTTACATAGGCCCCGCTAGCTGCAGTTCTTGTTCAGAAGCCATCTGGCTGTCACTATGCTCGCTAGATGAAGTGGCTGATCGTTATCACCACATGGACATGTATAGAAGCAGACAAATACTTCAAACGCGTGACGTTGAGATGAGCGTGGAGGGAAAAACCAGAGGACCTGGTAAAACATCCACGCGAGAGAGAGGGAGAGACACGAAACCCAAATATCCAGCAGCAGGTCAGTGTCGGTTGAACCGCGACCTCCTGCACACAAGCGAGGTAGTCACATTTCCTAGCCAGATGATGTGAGAGAGAGAGACACCAAATCCAAATATACAGCAGCAGGCGTAGGCTTCGAACCCATGACCTTGACACCAGCGAGAAGTTAACATCCCTAGCACCTGATGATGATGAGAGAGAGAGAGAGACACGCAAACTCCAAATACACAGCTAGAGTCAGGGTCGGCATCGAACCACGACCTCCTGTACACCAAGCGAGGTAGTTAACATCTCGTAGCCACTGTGATGAGAGAGAGACACGCAAACTCCAAATATACAGCAGCAGGCGTCAGGGTCTGTATCGAACCCGCGACCTCCTGCACACCAAGCGAGGTAGTCAACATTTCCTAGCCACCGTGATGATGATGAGAGAGAGAGACACGCAAACTCCAAATATACAGCAGCAGGCGTCAGGGTCGGGGTTCGAACCCATGACCTCCTGTACACCAGGCGAGATAGTTAACATCTCCTAGCCACCGTGATGATGATGAGAGAGAGAGAGACACGCAAACTCCAAATATACAGCAGCTAGAGTCAGGGTCGGCATCGAACCACGACCTCCTGTACACCAAGCGAGGTAGTTAACATCTCGTAGCCACTGTGATGAGAGAGAGACACGCAAACTCCAAATATACAGCAGCAGGCGTCAGGGGTCTGTATCGAACCCGCGACCTCCTGCACACCAGGCGAGGTAGTCAACATCTCCTAGCCACCGTGATGATGATGAGAGAGAGAGAGACACGCAAACTCCAAATATACAGCAGGCGTCAGGGTCGGGATCGAACTCCTGTACACCAGGCGAGATAGTTAACATCTCCTAGCCACCGTGATGATGATGATGAGAGAGAGAGAGACACGCAAACTCCAAATATACAGCAGGCGTCAGGGTCGGGATCTAACCCACGACCTCCTGCACACCAGGCGAGGTAGTCAACATCTCCTAGCCACCGTGATGATGATGATAGTGAGAGACGCGCAAACTCCAAATATACAGCAACGGGCGTCAGGGTCGGGTCTAACCCACGACCTCCTGCACACCAGGCGAGGTAGTCAACATCTCCTAGCCACCGTGATGTGATTAAGAGAGACACGCAAACTCCAAAAATACAGCAGCAGGCGTCAGGGGTTCGAACCTATGACCTCCTGTACACCAGGCGAGATAGTTAACATCTCCTAGCCACCGTGATGATGATGAGAGAGAGAGAGACACGCAAACTCCAAATATACAGCAGCTAGAGTCAGGGTCGGCATTGAACCACGACCTCCTGTACACCAAGCGAGGTAGTTAACATCTCGTAGCCACTGTGATGAGAGAGAGACACGCAAACTCCAAATATACAGCAGCAGGCGTCAGGGGTCTGTATCGAACCCGCGACCTCCTGCACACCAGGCGAGGTAGTCAACATCTCCTAGCCACCGTGATGATGATGATGAGAGAGAGAGAGACACGCAAACTCCAAATATACAGCAGCAGGCGTCAGGGTCGGGATCGAACCCGCGACCTCCTGTACACCAGGCGAGATAGGTAACATCTCCTAGCCACCGTGATGATGATGATGAGAGAGAGAGAGACACGCAAACTCCAAATACACAGCAGGCGTCAGGGTCGGGATCTAACCCACGACCTCCTGCACACCAGGCGAGGTAGTCAACATCTCCTAGCCACCGTGATGATGATGATAGTGAGAGACGCGCAAACTCCAAATATACAGCAACGGGCGTCAGGGTCTGTATCGAACCCGCGACCTCCTGCACACCAGGCGAGGTAGTTAACATCTCCTAGCCACCGTGATGATGATGAGGAGAGAGAGACACGCAAACTCCAAATATACAGCTGCAGGCGTCAGGGTCGGGGTTCGAACCTATGACCCTACCTCTCTCACTCACTCGCGTCACGTCAGAGGTCTATCGATCTCCGCTCCCACCCTCCCCCTGAATGAAACCATCTTTGTACTTTGTTCCGTGTTCCTCTCCTTTGCGCCACATCAACAGCGGCGCCACGGATGCCGCCGTGGCTGCGAGGGTTCAATTCGGGCGCAGCAATTTATTGGGGGAGGGGTGATGCCACCACCACCACCACAGCGCTGTCACCCTGCAGCACAACAGACGGTGCTGGCACAATTTCTCCGGAGGCTTGGGGGACCGGTTCTACAACTTTATAAATATAAATGTAAAAAAAAAACATTAAAGTAGCCAAAAAAAACGAAATGTCTCGGACCGTGTTCGTGAACACAAGGCAGATCTGGAACACGGTAGGAGCAATACCTCGGCAGTGACTGATCATGCCCGTCAGTGCAACGGGACATTAGCCACACAATGCTGCCTTACAATTCCACAATCTGGGTTCGATTCCGACCCTGACGCCTGCTGCTGTATATTTGGAGTTTGCGTGTCTCTCTCTCATCATCATCATCACGGTGGCTAGGAGATGTTAACTACCTCGCCTGGTGTACAGGAGGTCGTGGGTTCGATCACGACCCTGACGCCTGCTGCTGTATATTTGGAGTTTGCGTGTCTTTCTCTCCCCGTGGTCGCGTGGATTTTTCTCCGGGCCTGGTTCCCTGCACGTTTGAGTATTTNGCTCCTGCTATAAAAATCCACTTGACGTGATCCACTTTGTTGAGCATCATTTGGGTGGCCAGGTGATGAAAAGTAGCTTGCATAGCTCAATGGCGCTAGCTGGTAAAATAAAAAAAATAGTTTTGGTGTTTCAGTTTATTTGGAGTTTCGGTTTAGTTTTGGTCATTTTCAGTTTAGTTTCAGTTGAGTTTCAGTTTATTTTCGGTTAAGTTTCGGTTTAGTTTCAGTTGAGTTTCAGTTTATTTTCGGTTAAGTTTCGGTTTAATTTCAGTTTAATTTCAGTTTAGTTTCAGTTTAGTTTCAGTTTGTTTCCGTTTAGTTTCAGTTTAGTTTCGGTTTAGTTTCGGTTTAGTTTCAGTTTAATTTCAGTTTAATTTCTTTAGTTTCAGTTTAATTTCACCATGCCGGTCAATATGATGGCAACATTATCCACAAAAAACCGCCTGAATTCCACAATCTGCCGCAACTAAACTCCGTCGTCTGCCCCGCCCTTCAACTCTCGCACGTCTCAGTCCCCAGACGTCTGAATCTTCAATTCCCGGCCCACCCCAGGGTGACTTCAATTTGCGATTCAAATTTTTTGTTCGAACTCAAAACTACAAATTGTGGTCCTCATCGATTTAAACTGCGTGTCACGCGCCCGTTCATCCGCGTCGTGTTAGCGCCGATTCCACATCAACAACCTCACAACAAACACGTTCCTGCGGAGGGAGCTGGTAGGAACGTTGGGTTGCTTGCTCAATGGCCAGGCGTGGTGTATTCCGCAAATATGCCCGACTGTGAGGGCGGCACAAGCCGGCGTGAGTAGGTTAAACGTTGAGTTTTATAAGGGCACCACGGGTGACCAGCCCTCCCACCCAGCCCACCCCTCCCTCCCAGCCCCTCCCCACCCAGCCCCTCCCCACCCTCCCNTTCCCACCCAGCCCCTCCTCCCCACCCAGCCCCACCCTTCCCACCCAGCCCCTCCCTCCCCACCCAGCCCCTGCCTGCACGACGGACGGACACAATAATCCCCTGTGGGCTGGTCTAACCAGAGATTCCTACCAGTATAATTACTGTCGTTACCATCATCGTCATCGTCGTCGTCAATGCTTCACGGATGGATCAAGAAGCGATGGCGCCGCTGCACCCAAACTCATATGAATGTGTGCGGGTGCGCACGTGTTCCATGCCGGGGAGCGGTGGCGCAGTGGTTAGCGACGCCCCTGGTTCCATTCCACCACGTCAAGGCCAACACCACTCGACGATCACCCGAACGAGTCCCCCGGCCACCCCCCCCCTAGGTCGACTCGGCCTCAAACGAGTTCATTGACGCGTTGTGTAAAAAAACAAACCACATCTCGATTTAAAGCTTTCGTGACTGCAGGGATTCATCTTCTTGGTTCTTTCGGTAAAGTCACGTAGAAGGGAAATAATAAAAGGATAAAAATAAAACATAATAAAATAATTCTCACGACGTTTCGTCTCCCCGACAGACCTGGTCTTCACCTGAGGACGGCTGCTTGCGTTGTGGCCGAAACGTCGTGAGAATTATTTTATTATGTAAAATTGTTATTATTTTATTATTTCCCTTCTACGTGACTTTACCGAAAGAACCAAGAAGACAAACCACATCGTTGCTAAGGGAGACAAAGGCGGCCAGGCGTGGCGTTGACCCCCCTCCCCCATCCACGTCATGTGACGTGCAGGCCTTCACGGCCGCTGCTACTCGCTACCCAACAGCACTTGCCCCTACAGTCTGTTGAGGCTACACGGGGGATCTTTGCGCGTGTGTTTTTTTTCGATGTCGGGAGTGGTGGCGCTGCGGTTAGCGCGCCCCGAAGTTGGGTTGCCCCGGTCGCGGCTAACGTCAGTGGCGAGTGACGTCCCCGCCCACCGTCAACACGTTGAGGCCGCTGACCAAAGTGTGTAGAGCATTGTGGCCAAACGATGCCGTGTGATCCACAACTGGCAATAACACTGTGGCCTTTAAATTAATAAAATATATATATATTTAATAATAAAAATAAAACATAATAAAATAATTCTCACGACGTTTCGGCCACAACGCAAGCAGCCGTCCTCAGGTTTCTTCACCTGAGGACGGCTGCTTGCGATGTGGCCGAAACGTCGTGAGAATAATTTTATTATTTTATTTTTACTCTTTTATTATTTCCCTTCTACGTGACTTTACCGAAAGAACCAATAAGATGAATCCCTGCAGTCACGAAAGCTTTAAATCGAAATATATTTAATAGGCGACGTTTCGGGCAATGGTCCTTCTTCGTAGCCTTTTCTTCACGTGCCTGCATAAGTGCCATGTCTGAAGACTCAGTCTGTCATGGATGTGTTCTACTGAGGCCATGCAGTTGTTATTGAATGTGCATGCGTCGAGGATTTGTGAATTTCACAGTGTACATTTTTTGCAAAATGCTTAAACATTGTACGTCATCATCATCATCATCATCGATCTACTGCTGGATGAAGGCTTAACTCTCCTCGCGTGTCAGTCGTGGTGGTGGTGGTGTGGAGTGGGGGATGGGGGTCTTGACCATGGGTGCCGAGGTTGCTGGGAGATGTTAACTACCTCGCCTGGTGTACAGGAGGTCGTGGGTTCGATCCCGACCCTGACGCCTGCTGTATATTTGGAGTTTGCGTGTCTCTCTCTCTCATCATCATCATGATCATCACGGTGGCTAGGAGATGTTAACTACCTCGCCTGGTGTACAGGAGGTCGTGGGTTCGATCTCGACCCTGACGATTGCTGCTGCATATTTGGAGTTTGCGTGTCTCTCTCATCATCATCATCATCACGGTGGCTAGGAGATGTTAACTACCTCGCCTGGTGTACAGGAGGTCGTGGGTTAGATCCCGACTCTGACGACTGCTGCTGTATATGTGGAGTTTGCGTGTCTCTCTCTCTCATCATCATCACGGTGGCTAGGAGATGTTAACCACCTCGCCTGGTACGCGTCAGGGTCTGGATAGAACCCACGACCCTCCTGCATACCGGGCGAGGTATTCAACATCTCCTCGCCACAGTGGCCAATGACTGCGAGTCCTCGCGATGACCATTTGCAATGAGCAGAGGGATTACCGAGTCCACGCGCCCGTGTAAATGAATGAGCACCATTTCAAATCGTCCTGCCAGTTTAGATGATGGCACCAGTGACTGCTCTGGCCTATGGCACTACAGTACAGCACTTATAATGCAAAGGTCCCCCGTATAGGACCCGAACAGACTCGTCGGGCAAGTGCGGTCAGCCAGCGCCTATGCATTCCGGCAAACACCCCTTTAGGAGGCCTGGTTGGCCGTAGCATTGTCACCATGCCCGGCCGTCTTTGTATCCCCAGCGCTGATGTTCACGTAACTCACAGCGGCCCTGGGTGTTAAAGTCACCCTCGGTCGAGCTGAATAAGTGTCTGGAGGTTTTGTAGCGCAGTGCGCTAACCGCTGCGCCACCGCTCCCCCCCCCAAACCCATCACGAACAACACAGAAGCAGCAGCGGCGGCAGCGGCATGGACGTAAATTTGTACACCGTAGCCTGTGATGGTAACATCGCAGGGCATTCAAATTGCCGGAGCAATGGACACTGTGATGAATAAGTAAAAAATTAAGAATGATCATCGTAAGTTCGGCTTACCTTTCCACGATTTCAAAACTGCAGCCTTTTCTTAAAGACGCCAATCCTTTCCGCATATTGCTGGCGCGCGTGTGTGTGTGTGCGTATGTGTGTGTCCTAGTGTGTGTGTGTGTNCGTACGTGTGTTCTATAGTGTGTGTGTGTTAATGTGTGTGTGTGTATGTGTGTGTCCTAGTGTGTGTGTGTGCGTACGTGTGTTCTATAGTGTGTGTGTGTTAATGTGTGTGTGTATGTGTGTGTCCTAGTGTGTGTGTGTGCGTATGTGTGTTCCTAGTGTGTGTGTGTGCGTACGTGTGTCTATAGTGTGTGTGTGTTAATGTGTGTATATGTGTGTGTGAGTGCGTATGTCGGTCCTATTGTGTGTTAATGTGTGTGTGTGTCTTATAGTGTGTGTGTCCTATGGTGTGTGTATGTGTGTGTATGTGTGTGTATGTGTGTGTCTTATAGTGTGTGTGTTAATGTGTCCTATAATGTGTGTGTATGTGTGTGTCCTATTGTGTGTGTGGTGTGCGTTAATGTGCTTACATAATGTGTACAACTGACGGTCAGGATCTCTGCGTGTCTGTAACCCAATGCATGTTTACAAACGCGTGTTTCGTCCGCGGTCCACAGGATATGAATGTTTTTGTGGGTGTGTGAAAATGCGACAGTATGTGCGTGTGTTACTCAGAGCCTATAAGGAGATGTGTGTATGTAGCGTGCGCGTGTGTGTATGTTTGCAAGGCCTACAGTTTATGTGTGTCTTTGTATTTAAGCGTATTTCCTATTGTACGTGGGTTGCATGAGTATAGGTTCGTGCATGTGTGTTCAACAGTATGCGCGTGTGTGTGTGTATGTGTGCTACAGCAGATGCGTGTATGTTTTATAGATAAGGTGTGTATGTGTGTCCGATAGTATACGTGTCTGTGTGTTCTATAGCAAATGTCTGGGTGTGCAAGTCTGTAAAAAGGTGTTCGCTAACAGCACTTGCCCCAACAGTATGTGAAGGCTATACGGGAGGATCTTTAGCTTTTCTCTATATGTGGATTCTGTAGTATGTGTGTGTGTGTTTATAGATATGTGTGTATGCATGTGTGTTTTATAGCATGCGTGTGTGCGCTTTGTAGTGATAGACACATTCATGCGCGTGTGTGTGCTGCGTGTGTGTCTGTGTGCGCTGAGTGTGTGTGTGTGCGCTGTGTGTGTGGCTGTGTCTGTTTGTGTGTGTGTGCGTGCGTGTGTGCTATGTGTGTGTGCTGCGTGTGTGTGTGCTGCGTGTGTGTGTGCTGCGTGTGTGCTGCGTGTGTGTGCGCTGCGTGTGTTCTGTGTGTGTGTGTGCTCTGTGTGTCTGCTGCGTGTGTGTGTGCTGAGTGTGTTCTGCGTGTGTGTGTGTGCGCTGTGTGTGTGCTCTGTGTGTCTGCTGTGTGTGTGCTCTGTGTGTCTGCTGCGTGTGTGTGTGTGCTGAGTGTGTTCTGCGTGTGTGTGTGTGCGCTGTGTGTGTGTGCTCTGTGTGTCTGCTGTGTGTGTGTGCTCTGTGTGTCTGCTGCGTGCGTGCGCTGCGTGTGTGATGCGTGTGCGCTGCGTGTCTGTGTGCTGCAGGGGACAGACAACCCCACCACCGTCAGCGCACCGCGGCAACTGCGCAAATGAACGAGTCGCGCGGGTGCTGATTGCCAGGGTGCTCTCCCACCCCCTTGTGTGCGTGCGTGTGTGTGTGCTCTGTGTGCGTGTGTGCTCTGTGTGCGTGTGTGTCGCTCGTGCGGTGGAGTGGAATGCTCGCAGAGAGAGCGAGCGAGCGAGGTGTGTGCGGTTTGTGCGTGTGAGAGAGATGGGGGCAGGCACTGGGTGTGTGAGGCTGTGTGTGTGTGAGCGTGTGTACGTGCCAGTGTGTGTGTGAGCGTGTGAGCTTGTGTACGTGCCAGTGTGTGTGTGTGTGTGTGAATTAATGCGTGTGTGAATTAATGTGTGTGTGAATGCGTGTGAGTATGAATGTGTGTATGAGTGTGTGTGTGAATTAATGTTGCTTGAATTAATGTGTGTGTATTAATGTGTGTACGAGTGTGTGAGTATGAATGTGTGTGAGTATGAATGTGTGTATGCGTGTTCGTGAATGCGTGTGTGTGGGTGAGTATGAATGTGTGTACGAGTGTGTATGTGTGTGAATTAATGTGTGTGTGTATGAATGTGTGTACGAGTGTGTGTGTGTGAATGAGTGTGTATGAATGTGTGTATAGGTGTGTGTATTAATGTGTGTGTGTATTAATGCGTGTGTGTATTAATGCGTGTGAGTATGAATGTGTGTATGCGTGTGTGTGAATGTGTGTGTGAGTATGAATGTGTGTATGTGTGTGTGTGAATTAATGCTTATGTGTATGAGAATGAGTGTGTGTATTAATGTGTGTGTATGTGTGTATGAATGTGTGTGTGTATGAGTGTGTGTGTGAATGTGTGTGTATGAATGTGTGTACGAGTGTGTGTGTGTGTGTATTAATGTGTGTGGGGAGTGGTGGTGTAGCGGTTAGCGCGCTGGGCGAAACCGGCGACCCTTCGATTCCCGCTCACGGCCAACACCGGTGACGATTATCTGAACCGGTCCCGGGCCTTCCATAGGTCCACTCAGCCTCAAATGAGTACCTGGAGCGGTGTAGTAAACATCACCACTGCGGGAGACAAAGGCGGCCGGGCGTGGGGTGCTGGCCACCCACCCCTCGTGTGCCGTGCCGGCCTGCTGCTCGCTAACAGCACTTGCCCCTACAGTCTGCTACAGGCTACACGGGGACCTTTGTCTTTTTCTGGGGAACGGTGGCGCAGCGATTAGCGCACCGCGCTACGAACTCGGCGCCCTCAACCCGAAACCCTGGGGCCTCCCCCCCCNTAGGTCGACTCAGCCTCAAAACGAGCATCTGGTGTACTGCACGCATCAGCACCCGGAAAGACAAAGGCGGCCTGAGTGGGGGGAGATGACCCCACCAGCTCTCCCTCGCGCCCGGACGCCAAAAACCTTCGGCGGGTGATCGCCTTGCCCGAACAGTCCGCGAAGGCTACCTGGGCACCGA
>WFAB01001207.1:57500-272500 GCA_018977245.1 Lethenteron camtschaticum | reverse complement strand
CCACCCACGGGTAGGAGGGAGTAAGAAGAGGATTAGTCCACCCAGGGGGAGGGAGATGGAACAGATGGAGATTATCCACACCGGGTGTAGAAGGGAGTGAGATGGAACTGGAGTTAGTCCCTGGAGGGAGAGGAAAGATGGAGATTAGCCCCCACGGATAGGGAGGGAGAGAGATGCAGATGGAGATTAGACCCACTAGGAAGGGAGATGGAACAGATGCCAAGATTAGTCCCACGGATGGAGGGAGTGCAATGGAAGTCCACCCACGGGTAGGAAGGGGAGGAACAGNTGGNGATTAGTCACCCACGGGTAGGAAGGGAGTGAGATGGAACAGATGGAGATTAGTACCCACGGGTTGAAGAGGAGATGCGATGGAGATAGTCCACCAGGGGCGATGATGATGATGATGGTGGTTGGTGATACCAATTTGAGAAGTTCGCATTTTTTTTTTTGGGAATCTAAAAATTTGGCCCGTTACGGGAAGTTTGACAGATGCAAAGACAAAGACCCCCGTGTAGCCTTGCAAGACTGCTGGGGCAAGTGCGTTAGCGAGCACCTATGAAGGCCGGCACGGCACACGAGGGGTGGGTGGCCAGCACCACGCCCGGCCGCCTTTGTCTCCCCAGTGGCGATGTTCACCACCCACCACAGGGGTACTCGTTTGANGCTAGTCGCTAGGGGGACGTCCCAGCACCGTTTCAGATAATCGTCACCGTTGGTGGCCGTGAGGAAATCACCGGGTAAGGCGCCGATGTGGGGTTCGTGCGCAGCGCATGGCACGGCAGCGCGTATGTGCATGCGCGTGCACGCTCAGCACGCGCATGCGNCACGTGACCCCCCGGTGAAAGATCGCCACTGGGAGACAAAGACGGCCGGGCGTGGCGCTGGCCACCATCCACCCTCACCACGCCCTGCCCTCGTGCGCCGTGCCGGCCTTCATAGGTGGTGCTGCTAGCTAGCACACTTGCCCCGACAGTCTGTTGCAGGCATACAGGGAGCTTTGTCTCTGTATTCACCGTGTGGGAGCGGTGGTGCAGTGGTTAGCGCGCTGCGCTATGAATTCGCAGCGACCCAAGTTCGATTCCCGCTTACGGCCAGCAAACCCCCACACACACACACACCACACACACACACCACACACCACANACACACACACATNCACCCCACACCACCACACACCCCACACACACCCACACACACACACACACACACCCAAACACACCACACACACACACCACACACACACGCCACACACTCCACACACACACCCCCACACACACACCCACACCCACACACACACCCCCCACACACACACCCACCACACACACACACACACACCCACACACACCCCACACACCCCACACCACACACACCCACACACACCCCCCACCCACACACACACCCACACACACACCCNACACCCACACACACACCCACACACACACATACACACCCCACACANCACACACCCCACACACACACACACACACACACCCCATACACACCTCCTCCGAAGTCCGACTCCACCTTCATAGGCGTGTCTCCCCAACAGGACTTTCCCCCGTGGTTTTGCTGAAGGTTAGACGGGAGGGTGGTGGTGGTGGAGGTGCTTCGTCTTTGTGGCTTACGGCTTCTTAATAACCACAGCTGAGAGTCCTGTTCGACCACTTTGTTTCAGGGCTGGGTTTTCTAAAATATATATTTTAAACACTGTACGCGCGTGCACTGTTGACTCGAGTCCACGTGGTTATTTGTATATATCCGGCGTTCTGATGTTCGCCACGTGTCTATTTGCCCGCTTATCGAATTTCGCAGTCGTTGTGTTAAGTTGTGTTGGCGGTGGGGTCGGCGATAACTTTGGAGGAGATGCGGAGATGATCGAGAGAGAGAGACACACAGATAAGGGGGGAGTCTCATGTACGAGAGCGAGTGAATGGTGGGCGCTACGCTGGCTAGGACTACCTCGCCTGGTGTACAGGGGTCGTGGGTTCGATCCAGACCCTGATGATGCCTGCTGTATATTTGGAGTTTGCGTGTCTCTCTCTCATCATCACGGTGGCTAGGAGATGTTGACTACCTCGCCTGGTGTACAGGAGGTCGTGGTTCGATCCAGACCCTGACGCTGCTGCTGTATATTTGGAGTTTGCGTGTCTCTCTCTTCATCATCACGGTGGCTAGGAGATGTTGACTACCTCGCCTGGTGTACAGGAGGTCGTGGGTTCCATCCAACCCTGATAGTGATGATGATGGTGATGATGATGGTGATGGCGGGGCCGCTTCTGAATAAAGAGACTAAGCGAGGCAGCTCAGTGAAGCCTTCCACTTGTTTTATTTTTATTATTTATTATTTCCCTTCTACGTGACTTTACCAAAAGAACCAAGAAGATAAAAATAATAATTTGTAGTTTCATATTCTTTGGGTCTTTCGGTAATGTCACGTAGATAGGTTCAAATTCATAAAATTAATTTAATTTTAAAAATTTTATTCGACTATTCATGGTGGATTTTTGCTTTTATTATTTTCAATTTATTACGTTTATTTTTATTATTAAATATATATATTTTTTAATTTATCTTATTAATCGTCACCCTGCTGCTGCTGCTCTATATAAGAACGGGAGACACAGCAGAGCCTCTCACCATTCTGGCGAATTGCCCGATGATGCTGGTTGCAATTACCAGCGAAACGTCGTACAACTCAAATTGTAAATGTTGTGGCTTCAACGCACCGGTGGGCTAAAGTATTGAACTATTTTGTCAACGTGACACTTTTTTACTGATTGCCGTGTCGGGTGGTGGAGGGTTACGACACATTTATAAATAACGCGATCTAAACCCAAAACGTTGATTATGAACTTATTAATTGTATTTGTAATTTATTTTTTCTATTTACAAGACTTTACCGAACCAACCGAGAATATTAACAAAAAAAATCGACGACGTTTCCATCACAACACAAGCGATCGTCATCATCCTCATTCATTTCAACCCATCTCCGTGTCTATACCGAAAGACCCAAATCATATAAATCCCTGCAGTCACGAAAGCTTTCACCACAAGTTGTACCATTGGAACCTCCTTTGCTAGTAGAAAAATATAATTGGTCTTTTAACCCTTCTATCTGGCAACAAAACTGACACCTTTTTTTACAAGGAGTCATGTTTGCATAGACCACAATACCTGCGGTCGGAATGCAAACAAAAAACACAACTCTGATCATATATGCACTGTCCTTGAAATTGACCAATTATCATATTTNGCTACTGGCAAAGGCGGTTCCAATGGTGTAAATGCTTAACCCGAGCTCTCATACTCTGATGGTGCATTGTCTTTGAGCTGTGCGCCTTTTGGCGTCATCTGGTCCAACACCACGTGAGACTAGGCTCTAAAGAAAGCTGTCTCGGGTGTGGACCAATCAATTTCAAGGACAGTGCACACATTGTCAGAGTTGTGTTTTTTGTTTGCATTCGACTGCTGGTATTGTGGTCTATGTAAACATGACTCCTTGTAAAAAAGGTGTCAGTTTTGTTGCCAGATAAAAGGGTAAAAAACCAATTATATTTTTTGTAGTTTGTCATGTTTTTGTAGTTTCGTTTAATAAAAGAACAAAATAGTGTGAAGTGGTGTGGCCATCACCACGCCGGCGCCTTTATCTCCCCCGGGTATAGCGCGCGACATCATTGGTGTTGTTCATCTTCTTGGTTCTTTCGGTAAAGTCACGTAGAAGGGAAATAATAACAGAATAAAAATAAACATAATAAAATAATATTTATTATGTTTAATATAATAAAATAATACAAATTAAACATAATAAAATTATATTTATTATGTTTTATTTTATTAAAATAAAATAAAAATAATAAAGTAAAATTGTATAATGTTTTATTTTTTTATTTTATTATGTTTTATTTTTATCATTTTATTATTTCCCTTCTACGTGACTTTACCGAAAGAACCAAGAAGATGAATCCCTGCAGTCACGAAAGCTTTAAATAAAATTATTTTATTATGTTTTATTTTTATCATTTATTATTTCCTTCTACGTGACTTTACCGAAAGAACCAAGAAGATGAATCCCTGCAGTCACGAAAGCTTTAAATCGAAATTGTTGTTGTCGTTGTTGTCGTTGTTGTTGTTGTGGTTATCGCATTGCCGGCGACCAGACTTCTTCAACAAACATTTTCACCCTTCGACTCCATCCTCCCGTGGCCGACATCGTAAAAGAAGTTCGCGTTTAACGGGGGGGGGGGGGGGGGNATCAAAACCTCCTGCCCCAGTGCAGCAGCGTAACACGCACCAAAGACAAAGCCCCCTCCTCCCCCCAGGTAGCCTTTCACGAACTGTCGGGGAAGGGCCGTCCGCGAGCGTCAATATATCTTAGGGGCCGTCCCCCCTCAAATATGACGTCACAAAGCTCTGCCCCCCCCCAAAAAAAACATTTCCATTTAGAAAATAAAACATGCTTCAAATCGCTTTAAACTATTGTCATTGTAGTGCGTATTTAACGTGGCGCTGCACTCTGATGTTGTAGGAGAAAACATTTATTAAAAAGTCGATTTAACTAAGTAGAACGTGTTGTCATATTTATTTAAAGTTGCGCATTTTGATGTGACGTCACATTCTCACCCCCCCCCTCGTCACACATCGTCACAAATGTCTGACCCCCACCCCCCCCCACAGTGCGTGACGTCATTTATGGACGGCCCCTAAGCGAGGCCCCTCCTCTCTCTCTCCGCCTTAATAGGTGCTCGCTAACAGTATTTGTCACGACAGACGTCGCTTATGCGCGCGACCCAGTATAGAACGCCGATAGGAAAATCAAAAAACCTATCAAGCTCTTACGAACGGTGCCCCGTAGCTCCATCGTCCGTCCCAGCCAATGAGAGCGACGCATGCTCTCAGCCAATCAGACCCACCACCCCCCACCCCTTATTACGATTCAATAATCACGATTCGTGATTCAATAATTATTAGCGATGCTATTTATTTTTTGTTCAATCCGATGAGCTACAAAACTTTGTAGATAGGTAATTTAATTCAATGTGTCTCTCTCCCTGTCTCCTAATTTTTTCAAGCTTTTGCACCGTACCACTCATTGACATGCTAATTTCTCTAACCCCTCCCTCTTTCTCCGCCCCCTCTCTCTATTTAAGGCCTCGACACAGAGGCGTGGTTTCTCTGTGTGCCTATGTATGTGTCTCTCTCTATGTATCTCCGTGATATCTGTCTGCTTATATGTCTGTCTGTGTGTCTATGTTGTGTGTCTCTCTCTGTGTGTGTCTCTGTGTTGTCTCTCTCTATGTATCTCTGTGATATCTGTCTGCTTATATGTCTGTCTATATGTCTCTGGTTCTGTGTTTGATCTCTCTCTCAAATGTAGCATTCTCAGGAAGAACGTAATCAACCAAGTAGGGTGTTGACTTATATTATCCGACTCTCTGTTGTATTACATTCCATTTTAAGTATACTAGATTTGTGTTTCTATTTCATTTGTACCTGATGATGATTGCTCGTGTTGCAATCGAAACGTCGTATGCTAGTATTAATTTATTTTATCTTTATACGTGACTTTACCGAAAGAACCAAAGAGTTTGTTTTGTCTGTTCCCCAGGGACAGAGTGTCAGGCGCAACCTAAAAAGAAACCTCGCCGAGGAAATGAAGACCGAGGGCATGGGTGAGGTCACCTCCGATTAGTGCACCATCAGAGTATTGAGAGCTCGGGGTAAGCATTTACACCATTGGAACCTCATTTGCCAGTAGCAGTAGGCGCACGCCTTTTGGCGTCATCTGGTCCAACACCATGTGAGACTAGGCTCTAAGGAAAGCTGTCTCGGGTGTGGATCAATCAACTTCAAGGACAGTGCATACATTATCAGAGTTATCTTTTTGGTTTGACCGCAGGTATTGTGGTCAATGCAAACATGACTCCTTGTAAAAGGTGTCAGTTTTGTTGCCAGATTAAAGGGTAAAAAAACAATTATCATATTTTGCTACTGGCAAATGAGGTTCCAATGGTGTAACTACCCATAGACTCAACACTGCCCATAGACTAATACTACCCATAGACTCAACACTGCCCATATACTCAACACTGCCCATAGACTCAACACTGCCCATAGACTCAACACTGCCATAGACTCAACACTGCCATAGACTCAACACTGCCCATAGACTCAACACTGCCCATAGACTCAACACTGCCCATAGACTCAACACTACCCATAGACTCAACACTGCCCATAGACTCAACACTGCCCATAGACTCAACACTACCCATAGACTCAACACTGCCCATAGACTCAACACTACCCATAGACTCAACACTACCCATAGACTCAACACTACCCATAGACTCAACACTGCCCATAGACTCAACACTACCCATAGACTCAACACTGCCCATAGACTCAACACTGCCCATAGACTGAACACCGCACGTAATGTACTCATTTGAGGCTGAGTCGACCTAGGGGGAGGCCCAAGACCGGCTCAAATAATCGTCACCGGCGTTGATGGCCGTGAGCGGGAATCGAACTCGGGTCGCCGGGTTCGTAGCGCAGCGTAGCGCTAACCGCTGCACCACCACCACTCCCACAATTCGACACACGCACGCACAAGCAAACACACATTGAAGGGCCGCGAAAACCAAATAACACATCGGCACTCTACGCGGAACACATCGTGCCTGCAAGCAAATCATCGCGGCCACTTGCCGAGTATTAATAACCACGCCGCCCCTCCACTTACGCATGAAAATCACGATCCACATCGCCGGCTGCGCATTCGTTATTGCACTTACCGCATAACCAACAGAGATTAATTTCACGGGGGCAAAAACAAAGATGAACGTGCAATGGCGCGTGCCCGACCCTCCGCTCATCGTCGTCAACGTTTCAAGTTCAAGCTCATTGATTTGGTGTAGCCCTGTGAGCCATTCGGCTCTTGAATCGGGTGCAACCGCAACAAGCAAAAAAAAAAACATGAACAAGAAAACATCTTAAAGTGAATATGTGACTGAGTGCAAACAGAAAATCCAAGAAAAGACAGCAAAATATTGCAGAAAAAGCACCGTACACAAAAATGTGCAAAAATCCCAGTGGGATGCAAGTCAAAAACAACAACCACAAGACAACTTAGATTAAGGCCATCAGTCTAACTCTGTACTACAACAAACAAACATGGCCAAACCAAAAACTTATCGAAAATCACAAAATAAAGCCATAAAAGCAATGAAACAGTGTCATAGGAACTGTGACCGAATTTTCACAATAAACGACGTTAACAACATGTACCACCAAACTCTGCAGCCATAGCTGGCTGCATGAGTCACTCCACAACAGCAGGAGTATCAGTCGGAGTATCAACATTTTTCAATGCACCTTTAAATCAGCACACACGTGCACAAACATGTGTATGGGACGCGAAGTGGTGATCGTTGGTGAGGCGGGTTAGGTCCCAGTGGGTTGGCAAGCATCACTTCTGCCCTGCCCACGCGGTCCGTACGGTCTCATTATTATGAGAATAGGATTTGCTCTTTTTTCTGGCAACAAAACAGGTGTCAGATGTTAAAACACCAAACTTGAACCTTTTACAAGGAATCATGTCTGCATTAACCACAATACTTGTGGTCAGAATGCAAACAAAAAAACTTACTCTGAACACATTCCTGCGGAGGGAGCTGGTAGGAACGTTGGGTTGCTCGGTCAATGGCCTGCAGGGTCTACGGCGGCGTGGTGTATTCCGCAAATATGCCCGACTGTGAGGGCGGACACAAGCCGCGTGAGTAGGTTAAACGTTGAGTTTAATAAGGGCACCACGGGGTGACCAGCCCCCCCCACCCAGCCCCTTCCCACCCTCCCCTCCCCACCCAGCCCCTCCCCACCCTCCCCTCCCCACCCAGCCCACCTCACCCTCCCCACCCAGCCCCACCCCTCCCATTTTTGGAAGCACGACGGACGGACACAATAATCCCCTGTGGGCTGGTGGAACCAGCTGGTTCTTACCAGTATAATATGATGGCATTGTCTGTGAAATGATTGGTCCACACCAGAGACAGCTTTCTTTTTAGCCTCGTCTCAAAACGGTGTTAGACCAGATGACGCCAAAAGTCCAGAAGACGCCTTTTGTCATTCTGACCACAATTATTGTGGTTAATAAATACATGATTCATTGTAGAAGGTTTCAGTTTGGTGTTTTCACATCTTAACACAACTGTTTTGTTGCCAGAAAAAAAAGGGGAAAACCTATATCACATTTTGGTACTGGCAAAGGAGGTCCCATGAGGTTCATTATTATATTTATTGAAAACGTTTGCCTGGTGAAGACAGGCCTGATGAACTAATTTAATTTATGAATGTCTGGACCATGGGCTTCTTCACAGATGCCCTCTGGAGAAGCGTTCCTACCTAAAACGCCGAATTTAATATTTAATATATAAATATGTAGATGTTTTCTTTTAAGGTGTTGAAGACTTTTTTTCTAATTTGAGTGTACACCCCTGCCAACGCAGTAGCAGCAACAGCAGAACGCCAGCGTCAATAATGACTTAGTTCATAATTAGCTAATTAGTTAATCGGTAGTTATACAGGAGTAGAGTTAGGTCACAGTGGGTTCTTAATCTTCACTGCAGCCTTTGCAACCCTTTGATTCTCAATCTTTAAAAACAAAAAAGTCCAACATTAATATTGGGTTTGATGAAACAAACGAAGATGCCACTTAACGTTGCCCCGTGCTTAATTTGTCTTTTCAGTGATTTACCTTCTAAACAAAACTCTGCCCGTGTCTCGCCACCACCCNACCCCCCNAGACCTCCCCAGAAAGGGCATCTCTCACCCCAGGGCGTGGTACGTGTCCAAATAGTGGCCAAGTTCCTTGTCATGGCTGCCTATATCATCATAATTTGATACTGGCAAAAAATGGGTCCCATGATTAAGGCGGTGTTTGTTATACGAATCCGTTTAGAAGTCCCACTCACACTGCCGAGTGAAGAGGGGGAGATTGAGTGGGGGGATGGATTTAAGAATCGTGGCACCTTCTTGTTCTTTTGGTAAAGTCACGTAGAATATAAATAATAAAATAATCAAAATAAACATAATAAATAACTCTCACGACGTTTCGGCCACAACGCAAGCAGCCTCTGTCTGTGTCTGTCTTCTCGACAGACCTGGTCTTCACCTGAGGACGGCTGCTTTGGTTGTGACCGAAACGTCGTGTTAATTATTTTATATGTTAATTTTATTATTTNATTATTTCCATTTTACCGAAAGAACCAAGAAGATGAATCCCTGCAGTCACGAAAGCTTTAATAAAAAAATCGTGGCACCGTTCATTGCTTCCAACTGTAGATCGAAATTATGTTGTGCTGTGCGAAATCAACTCGGTTCGTACGCAGGCTGACGCTTGTTTTCTCTCTCTCCCAAAAGCAAACCCACGCGTGCCAGTCTCTGTCAACAGTTGGCTGATACAAACCAAACAAAACCTTTGATCCTTTGCGGGAAGAGTTAAATATTACCGCCGTTCGTGGCAAGGGTGGGCAGGGCACGGACTTAAAATAAACAGGAAACATTCGCTCGATGGGGTGCACAAGATGTGTTTTTTAAAAATGTTTTTTTGTGGTATGGGTTGAACGCCGATGAGCGGTACCAGCGGTGTTAAGATCGGCCTCTGTGGAGGAGGAGGCTCGTGAAGGACGCTACTGGGGGGGGGGGNCCAGGCTAGGTGCACAGTGAGGCTACTGGGCAGTTGGAGGCAGTCGCCCTCCGGCAACAACGGAGGGCAGAGGAGCGACGCTCACAACAACGAGCGGAGCGCCGGGTGGATAAACGCAGCAAGTTGGCACGGTAGGGTACAGCTGGTGGTGCATCTACCGGTCATCTCGGTCAACCGACCCACGGCACCTGCTGGGTTTGTCCCGAGACCTCCTGCACCTAGCCTGGCACAGTTGGGGTACAGCTGGTGGTGCATCTGCCGGTCATCTCAGTCAGCCACCCACGGCACCTACTGGGTCTGTCCCGAGACCTCCTGCACCTAGCCTGGCACAGTAGGGGTACAGCTGGTGGTGCATCTACCGGTCATCTCACTCAGCCGATCGACCTAGCGGCACCTGCTGGGTCTGTCCCGAGACCTCTGCACCTAGCCTGGCACAGTGGGGGTACAGCTGGTGGTGTATCTACCGGTCATCTCACTCAGCCAAACCCATGGCACCTACTGGGTCTGTCCCGAGACCTCATGCACCTAGCCTGGCACAGCTGGGGTACAGCTGGTGGTGCATCTACCGGTCATCTCACTCAGCCAAACCCATGGCACCTGCTGGGTCTGTCCCGAGACCTCCTGCCAGCGGCGAGCCTTCGACACCTCACGTGGCCTCAAAGTGCACCTAGCCTGGCACAGGCGCCGTGGTGATGGGTATTGGTCGAACACCGGTAGGGAGCGAACCCGGTTCGCCAAATATCGATCCTGGGCCCCCTCTACTGGACGTCTGTGGAAAAAACACATATAACTTTTTAGCTTTTTAATTTTCGATTTAAAGCTTTCGTGACTGCAGGGATTCATCTTCTTGGTTCTTATAGCTCATCGGATTCCTCCTGCAGTACATACAGTTTATGACTCTGAGAATGTGACGTCACGTCAAAATGTGCAACTTTAAATAAATATAGACAACACGTTCTACTTAATTCAATAAGACTTTTTAATAAATGTTTTCTCCTACAACATCAGAGTGCAGCGCCACGTTAAATACGCACTACAATGACAATAGTTTAAAGCGATTTGAAGCATGTTTTATTTTCTAAATGGAAATATGTTTTTTTTGGGGGGGGGAGCTTTGTGACGTCATATTTGAGGGGGGGGTCTGAGGGGTCAAAATTTGTCCAAAATCGCGTGACGTCATTTATGGACAGCCCATATCAGCGACTCCGTTGAGCTATTATTTGCAATAGCCATGTCGCTTCTAACAAAAAGGGTTAAATAGCAGGTGCCTTACCTGTCAAAACAAAAAAATGAACCCGTAAAAACGAAGTTTTTCACTATAAATCCTTTATATGCGTTACATCGCTGGCGGCTTCAATGTAACTGCTCTATAAATAGTCTCCAGTGTACAGCGTGGGGGCAGGGATTTCATGCCATGTGGTTAGTCAACATTTGCGTCATCATGAAACGGGCGGCTAGAGTCCTCTCATCCTCTGGCTTGAGATGGCTGCTACCTATGGGTCAGATGATTGTCTGTCTGTCAGTATTAAGCAATTGGTAATTAAATATTTGATTTGTTTTCCCTAAACAGTGTAACATTTTGGAAAAAAATCACGAACATTAATTGTCTCGCACAACGAGTCTGTGTGCAAAATGTCAGCTCGATTGGATCACGGGAAGTGGGTTAAAAAACGACCGAAAGATTTGCACGGTCGTAAGCAAGCAAGCAAGCACGCAAGCACGCAAGCAAGCAAGCATGCGAACTTAATATAAAGGATTTAAAAAATCTTTTAGTTTATCAGATTATTTGGTTACAACGTATTTGACAAAACATGGGCGTGTGTATACCGCCATCTAACGGCCGCTCCGTGACGCTCATCTTAAGAATATCTTCCCCTGGAAATGTTATCATCCATCTGATGCGCGAGTGGCATTCACCTTGTCCTGTTCTTAGGTTTTTTCGGTAAAGTCACGTAGGTAAAAAGTTAAATTAATAAAAGTAAACTGAAAATAAAATAAAAATCACGACGTTTCGGAGGCAACACAAGCTTCCGTCTTCAGGTGGGACCGTCACAGTGCGCTTACTGTATTATTAATTTAAACTTTTTACCTACGTGACTTTACCGAAAAAACCTAAGAATATGAATACTTGCAGTCACGAAAGCTTCAAATCTAGAATCACCTTATCCTATTCGCCCTTTGCCGTTCTTCTCCGGTCTGACTCTGGTGGTGAGACTGGGCCATGGAGTAGACCGCTGCTGGCTCTGGTGTAGGCCAATCAGTCTCAAAGACGATGCATCACACATTAGTATCAGAGCCACGTTTAGGTGTTTGCATGTTTACCACAAATTATGTGTGTGTGTGATTAATGCAGTAACTCGTTTTCTTGCGAAACGTTTATATTTAGCGTTTGAACATCTTAACAACAACTTGCTGTCTCATTTCCAGGAAGGTTAAACACCTCTATTCTTATCTTCTCACACTTTTGATACTGCCAAAAAACGATTATATTTGGCGTTTGAACATCTTAAATTGCTGTTTCATTGCCAGAAAGGTTTCAAACACCGATCCTCATTATTTTTAAATCCTTTATATTAAGTTCGCTTGCTTGCGTGCTTGCTTGCGTTCTTACGACCGTGCAAATCTTTCGGTCGTTTTTTAACCCACTTCCCGTGATCCAATCGAGCTGACATTTTGCACACAGACTCGTTGTGCGAGACAATTAATGTTCGTGACATTTTTTTTCCAAAATTTTACACTTTTAGGGAAAAAGAAATAAATATTTATTTACCAATTGGTTAATGCTGGCACACAATCATCTGACCCATAGGTGGCAGCCATCTCAAGCCAGAGGACGAGATGACTCTAGCCGCCCCGATGCCACGCATATAAAGGATTTATAGTGAAAACTTTGTTTTTATGGGTTAATTTTTTTTCCATCCATCCGTTGTGAGATTGATCGCGGTTCCGGAGGTCGCCTGAGTTGATCAGTCGCCACCATCATCATGATCGTCGTCATCATAAAAAAATCTCGCCCGGTGGGTTAAAGTCTTTGTTTTGTTACAACGAAATCATAAAAACCAACTTCTGGTTCTTTCGGTAAAGTCACGTAGAAGGGAAATAATACAGTAATAAATAATAAAAGAATAAAAATGTTATATAATAAAATATTATCTTTTATTTTGATTATTTTATTATTTCTCTTCTACGTGACTTACCGAAAGAACCAAGAAGATGAATCCCGCAGTCACGAAAGCTTTAATCGAAACATAAAAACCAAGAAAACTATTATAAAACCATCATATGTTTCATATTTTGTTTATTACATTATTAACGAACCATAGCAAAGTTTGACATTCCACCCCCCTCCCCACACCTTTAAGATTCTTTCTCGGCCGGCAAATGATTTCTTGTTGCTTCCTATAAAAAGTTCCGTGAACATGGCAGCAATAATAATTATTATAATCGTTATAATTCACACGATAAGGAAACGCCACTTATTATTTCACAATGTACAGAAAATTGCCGGTGAAACACTTTTTTAATATTTCATCTCCATTTCCGTTTCGTCAAAACCAAGCAATACAACAATTCCCCCAAATAAAATAAAATGTGTAAATATGTAAATATATATAATTATACTTTAATAATAAAACACGCGAAAATAAACCATTAAATTCCTGCAAACTTTTTTGTCCGGACTGTCGGGAAAGAGCGAAGGAGTTCGTGACGGGCTGTAAAGATACCAAAACAGCCCGTTTTGTTTCACGTAGAAATCGATAACAATCCAGCTTATTGGAACATTTCTGAAATCCCTGAGGAATATCGAGGCTGACGATGAGAGAAACAAGAAAAAAAACCTTACGCGCGCGCAACGGGAATGTACAAAACTGACACCTTTTTACGAGGAGTCAGTTTTGTTGCCAGATAAAAGGGTAAAAAAAACCAATTATCATATTTTGCTACTGGCAAATGAGGTACCAATGGTGTAAATGCTTACCCCGAGCTCTCATACTCTGATGGTGCATTGTCTTTGAGTTGTGCGCCTTTTGGCGTCATCTGGTCCAACACCATGTGAGACTGGCTCTAAGAAAAGCTGTCTCGGGTGTGGACCAATCAACTTCAAGGACAGTGCACATACATTATCAGAGTTATGTTTTTGTTTGCATTATGATTGCAGGTATTGTGTCTATGCAAACATGACTCCTTGTAAAAAAGGTGTCAGTTTTGTTGCCAGATAGATGGGTAAAAATCGGGTATGTACAAATTACGGTGAAGTATAGCGCAAATTAAACGGATGACCTCTAACCCCACCCCCCGAATAGTGGGAGAGGTTGTGAGCGGGTCAAAACAACAAAATGCAATCTGAGCCAGACCCCGTGCTGAGCTAAAACGAGGGTTGGGGGGGGGGNTCTACAATTCATTTGACACAAGAGCGTTAGCGTCACAGGATCGTCACGACGTTTCGATGTCGAACCTCTCCGTGTCTCTCCAATCGGTGTCGACTCAGGAACACCTCCATCTCTTGCTGCGACTCTCTGTGTACGCCAATCGGAGGTGCAGTGTTGAGTCTATGGCAGTGTTGAGTCTATGGGTATGTTAGTCTATGGGCAGTGTTGTGTCTATGGGTAGTGTTAGTCTATGGGCAGTGTTGTGTCTATGGGTAGTGTTGAGTCTATGGGCAGTGTTGAGTCTATGGGCAGTGTTAAGTCTATGGGTAGTGTTGAGTCTATGGGTAGTGTTAGTCTATGGTAGTGTTGAGTCTATGGGCAGTGTTAGTCTATGTGCAGTGTTGAGTCTAATGGCAGTGTTGAGTCTATGGGTAGTGTTGAGTCTATGGTAGTGTTGAGTCTATGGGTAGTGTTGAGTCTATGGGTAGTGTTGAGTCTATGGGCAGTGTTGAGTCTATGGGCAGTGTTAGTCTATGGTAATGTTGAGTCTGGGTTGTGTTGAGTCTATGGGTAGTGTTGAGTCTATGGGCAGTGTTGAGTCTATGGGCAGTGTTGAGTCTGGGTAGTGTTGAGTCTATGAGCAGTGTTGAGTCTATGGGTAGTGTTGAGTCTATGGGTAGTGTTGAGTCTATGGGCAGTGTTAGTCTATGGGTAGTGTTAGTCTATGAGTAGTGTTGAGTCTATGGGCAGTGTTGAGTCTATGAGTAGTGTTGAGTCTATGGGCAGTGTTGAGTCTATGAGTAGTGTTGAGTCTATGGGCAGTGTTGAGTCTATGGGTAGTGTTGAGTCTATGGGTAGTGTTGAGTCTATGGGTAGTGTTAGTCTATGAGCAGTGTTGAGTCTATGGGCAGTGTTAGTGTATGGGCAGTGTTGAGTCTGGGTAGTGTTAGTCTATGAGCAGTGTTGAGTCTTTGGGCAGTGTTGAGTCTATGGGTAGTGTTGAGTCTATGGGTAGGTCAGTCTATGGGTAGTGTTAGTCTATGGGCAGTGTTAGTCTATGGCAGTGTTAGTCTATGGGCAGTGTTGAGTCTATGGGCAGTGTTAGTCTATGGGCAGTGTTGGTCTATGGGCAGTGTTGAGTCTATGGCAGTGTTAGTCTATGGGTAGTGTTAGTCTATGGGTAGTGTTAGTCTATGGGCAGTGTTAGTCTATGGGTAGTGTTGAGTCTATGGGTAGTGTTAGTCTATGGGTAGTGTTGAGTCTATGGCAGTGTTGTGTCTATGGGCAGTGTTAGTCTATGGGTAGTGTTAGTCTATGGGTAGTGTTAGTCTATGGGTAGTGTTGATTCTATGGCAGTGTTGTGTCTATGGGCAGTGTTGAGTCTATGGTAGTGTTAGTCTATGGGTAGTGTTGAGTCTATGGGCAGTGTTAGTCTATGGGTAGTGTTAGTCTATGGTAGTGTTGAGTCTGGGCAGTGTTAGTCTATGGGAGTGTTGAGTCTATGGGTAGTGCTGAGTCTGGGTAGTGTTGAGTCTATGGGTAGTGTTAGTCTATGGGTAGTGTTAGTCTATGGGTAGTGTTGAGTCTATGGGCAGTGTTAGTCTATGGTAGTGTTGAGTCTGGGTAGTGTTAGTCTATGGGTAGTGTAGTCTATGGGTAGTGTTGAGTCGATGGGCAGTGTTGAGTCTATGGGTAGTGTTGTCTAGTCTATGGTAGTGTTAGTCTATGGGTAGTGTTGAGTCTATGGGCAGTGCTAGTCTATGGGCAGTGTTGAGTCTGGGAGTGTTAGTCTATGGGTAGTGTTGAGTCTGGGTTGTGTTGAGTCTATGGGCAGTGTTGAGTCTATGGGCAGTGTTAGTCTATGGGTAGTGTTGAGTCTATGGGTAGTGTTAGTCTATGGTAGTGTTGAGTCTGGGTTGTGTTGAGTCTATGGCAGTGTTGAGTCTATGGGCAGTGTAAGTCTATGGGCAGTGTTGAGTCTATGTGCAGTGTTAGTCTAGGCAGTGTTAGTCTATGGTAGTGTTGAGTCTATGGGCAGTGCTGGTCTATGGGTAGTGTTGAGTCTGGGTTGTGTTGAGTCTATGGGTAGTGTTGAGTCTATGGGCAGTGTTGAGTCTATGGGCAGTGTTAGTCTATGGGTAGTGTTGAGTCTATGGGCAGTGTTAGTCTATGGGTAGTGTTGAGTCTATGGGTAGTGTTAGTCTATGGGCAGTGTTGAGTGTATGGGCAGTGTTGAGTCTATGGGCAGTGTTGAGTCTATGGGCAGTGTTGAGTGTATGGGCAGTGTTAGTCTATGGGTAGTGTTGAGTCTATGGAGCAGTGTTGAGTCTATGGGCAGTGTTGAGTCTATGGGAGTGTTGAGTCTATGAGCAGTGTTGAGTCTGGGTTGTGTTGAGTCTATGGGCAGTGTTGAGTCTATGGGCAGTGTTGAGTCTATGGGTAGTGTTGAGTCTATGGTAGTGTTGAGTCTATGGGTAGTGTTGAGTCTGGGTTGTGTTGAGTCTATGGGCAGTGTTGAGTCTATGGGCAGTGTAGAGTCTATGGGCAGTGTTGAGTCTATGTGCAGTGTTGAGTCTAATGGCAGTGTTGAGTCTATGGGTAGTGTTGAGTCTATGGGCAGTGCTGTGTCTATGGGTAGTGTTGAGTCTGGGTTGTGTTGAGTCTATGGGTAGTGTTGAGTCTATGGGCAGTGTTGAGTCTATGGCAGTGTTGAGTCTATGGGTAGTGTTGAGTCTATGGGCAGTGTTGAGTCTATGGGTAGTGTTGAGTCTATGGGTAGTGTTGAGTCTATGGGCAGTGTTGAGTGTATGGGCAGTGTTGAGTCTATGGGCAGTGTTGAGTCTATGGGCAGTGTTGAGTGTATGGGCAGTGTTGAGTCTATGGGTAGTGTTGAGTCTATGGCAGTGTTGAGTCTATGGGCAGTGTTGAGTCTATGGGTAGTGTTGAGTCTATGAGCAGTGTTGAGTCTATGGGCAGTATTGAGTCTATGGGCAGTGTTGGTCTATACATGCAGTGCTGGTGGACTGTACCAACATCACCCCCTACTGGTGGACTATACCAACATCACCCCTAATGGTGGACTATACTCAACACTTATTAGATACGCAGGAGAAATGTGCACTTATTTGGGCCGCGAGAACGCAAAACTCAACTGAAAATCATCTCAGGCGGGTCAACGCCGCCTCGCGTTTGAAGTGGACGAGAGTAAGAAGATGAAGGTGCTCGCTCGGGTTTGACGGATTAAAAATGTTCGACTCGTCTTGGGTCTCCAGCAAGGCAACGTCGCGAAACGTCGTCCCAGGCGCACGGGTCAGCGTCTCATCGGACGAAGAATCGTTCACAAAGGCAGCGCGACACTCCGTTGCTTAAGAGAACGGTCCGTGGAAGCGGATTTCACAGAACTGCCTCTGAGATCTTCTTCTTATTATTCCGGTGCACACAGAACGCCCGTGGAAGCGGATTTCACAGAGCTGCCTCTGAGATCCCTTCAAGTGATGCTCCGGTGCCCACACACACACAAACAAGGCTTGCTCTACCATAATCCTTAGCGAACATCGATTTTTGTTTGCTGTTGTTCAAAGCGAGTCGACAACTTTGCGTACAAAACGACGATAACAAACGGATTTAAAGTCACCTTTTTAATTTTATATCGTTTCCAATAAATAATTGGTTGTGTAAACGGAGCCCCCCCCCCCCAAAGACCCCCTTTTTTTCTCTGCTGACCGAGATCGCTTTTTTTTGCGTATTCCGTGGAACCGTTCGGGCCAAACGTCGGGGCAGCCTGATGGTCTCCGACCGCTAGCGACGGTGGCGGCATATCATTGGGCAGAACGTGTGACGCATTTAGCGAGTTAGGTGTGACGCAAAACGCGGGTGGGGGGGGACGATGACACCAGCGCAGGGATGTTTGTTCCGTTGGAGGAACACACGACAGTTGTGCGATGAAAGTATGGCAAATGTTGATGACAGGACCCAGTACGGGACTCCTCCACTTAGGAACATTTGACTTACGAACTTTCAGAGATACGAACAAACCTGGTCCGAATGTCACATAGATGCCACGTGAACCGGTGGCATCTACATCTGGAGAACATGAAGAACCAGTGGCCTCTACATATGTAGAATATGAGGAATCATTGGCATCTACATCTGCAGAACATGAAGAACCAGTGGCATCTACAGCTTATGAAGAATCGGTGGCATCTACATGTGCAGAACATGAAGAACCAGTGGCATCTACATCTGCAGAACATGAAAACCAGTGGCATCTACATCTACAGAACATAAAGAAACGGTGGCATCTACATCTATAGAATATGAAGAACCAGTGGCATCTACATCTATAGAATAAATAACCAGTGGCACTACATCTCAGAACGTAAAAACCGTGGCACTACATCTCAGAACGTGAAGAACAGTGCATCTACATCTGCAGAACGTGAAGAACCATGGCATCTACAGAACATGAAGAACGGTGGCATCGACATCTACAGAACATGAAGAACAGTGGCATCTAAGCTACAGAACGTGAAGAACCAGTGGCATCTACATCTACAGAACATGAATAACCAGCGGCATCTACATCTGCAGTACGCGAAGAATCGGCGGTATCTACGTCTACAGGAGATTATACAACTTTTCAAGCCATTCCCCATGTATAGTGTAGATGCTGTACAACACCTTTGAACTTACAAACAAATCGACTTACGTACAGACCTCTGGAACCTAACCCATTCGTAAACAGAGGAGTCCCTGTAGAATATCTACTGGGGTTGATAGCACCCCATAGCAATACAACGACCATTTTCCCTCCCAAAACAATACATCTGAGGAAAAAAATGTATGTTAAACTTCACATTCACGAGGCGAAGTCATTTGGGAGGATGTTAAATTGAATGAAAAAAAAGCTTAAAAAATAATTATGACATGATTGATTTGTAGCAGGAAACCTCCTTGTTCATAGCACCTTTGATTGGTTCAGAGAGATCATGTGATACAGTTCTGGCTGTCGATTGGCCAAAGTTTCACAGTTCAGCCAATCACATTCTGCTCCTTATTGTCGTAGGCTGTAAACTGAAATTACAGGCCGTAAAAAAAGAAAACATGGCAAAACGTATTTTCTGCCACAAACACAATTATTACAACAAACACGCTTAATATTAAAAGCAACTGGCAACATATGAAATTCTCGAGCAACTGATAGCGGCGAATGTACACGCAACTAATCCTCTGGGTCCAGAAAGCCAGCTCGTTCGGTGCACAAATATGGATCGCGAATGAAGAAATCTACGTCGTTGCGATAATGGTTAAGCTTCGGTAAAAAGTTAAAAAGAATTAAAATAAATGAAGAGTTTGTGCTGTCAATTCTAAACTGACGCTTCTCCATGATCACGAGTGGAGGTAGATCATTCCTTGCGTTGTCATCAACAGCACCGTGAATCCAACCAATTAACTTAAAATCCTAAACATGGCTCAACAATTACTTCTTACCGACGACAGAAACTCGCCCGTATCCGTATAGAGAACTGTGAGCCGTGGCAAAGCTACTGCACTCAAATCCTCCATGAAATAAAATATATATTACGTTATACTATTCAATAATGCCTGAATATCAACAAACCCAGTGGAACGCGGAACGTAGGGCCAGCGGTGGGGCCAACGGTTCCAACCGCGCGCCAACGTTGCACCAATGTTAACCTAACATTGCGTCAACGTTGGCCCAACGTCAACCTTAACATCAACCCAACGTTGTGCGTGCTCACTGGGAAAAGAGCTCAGTGTTTTACAGATTCCGCGTTAGAACGATTCACCAGGTCCGAACGGTGCATCATCGTGGCTCGAATTCAATCGATTAATTTTGTCTTCCGTGACCCCCCCCCACCCCATTTGGCGCACTGCGTCTAACCGTCAGTTCCCATGCTGTTTGTATTGTTTGGGTGCTCTCAAATCGATACCTGAACCTTCACGGCTGGACGCTGGAAATCCAGTACTTGTGTGTGTGTGCGCAGGGAGGCGGGTACGAGGGTTGGTGGATCAGGAAAGCAGCTTCGTGAGGCTCCTTCGATGGGGTACGGAGGCGGTAGAGCAAGCGGGACGGGGATTGAGTGTGACCTCCTCGTTCTCGCATGCGTCGGTTTTCTCTGGGCACTTCAAATTACCTCCCACGTGCATCAACACCCGTTAAATGGGGCTGGTCCAAAAATCCAAATGTAGGAGAACAGAGCTTGGGCAAGTGTTGGTATCACTGGTCCTGGCCGTCCTCTCTCTCGCACGCGCTCTCTGTCTCCGAGAGTGAACGAAAACTGCCCGTTTCGAAGTCCACACCATAATTGTTGACAGCGAATTGCGAGTTAAGTAATCAGTTTGTCAACACCGCCGATTAGTGCATCGTGAGAATTACGATGTCTGTGTGTTTTTTTTAAATCGAAGAACCGGTGAATCGTTGGCCACGCCGAGTCTGTTAAGCCGCGCGAGTCCCCTTTTTTTTCTGTTGCTGACGATAAAAAACGTACTATTGCACATTGCTAATTTGATATTACTCGTATAATTGTACTTAATGACGCAACAGAATCATAACCGTGAGCACCACACGGCGTTACCAAATAAATAACTATGTACATTTCTTCCTGGCAAGAAAAACCCAAAAAAGAACATTGAGCGTGATGATCCCATAGAACTGACTCTGGACCCTTCAAAATTCGGGCCAACAGATTAGGACCCCTCTTAACAACTAATCGTTTACCAATGGGCCTCCACAGAGCCAATGTGTAGTGTACAGTGTAGTATATAGTCGTGTGTAGTGTATAGTGTAGTGTATAGTAGTGTGTAGTGTATAATAGTGCAGTGTATAGTAGTGTAGTGTATAGTAGTGTTTAACAAGTAGGCTTTCGCGACCAATATCGTCCAGAATGCAGGTTTTTTTTGGGTTAGATCGCATACAAATAAAACCCGCTACCACCCGACAACAGCCAATTAGTCAGGTTTGTCACGTAAACATTCCAATTATTTACTAGTACAGCACACCGGTGTGTTGGAGAGCCAAGCCACAACATTTACAATCTGAGTACGACGTTTCACCTGTAATTACAGCTAGCTTCATATAGGTGACAGCCTGATTTGTGGAGAGGTCCACCAAAGTAACAAATTGGCACGTTCTGTTTACGTGAAAAACCTTACTAATTGGCTGTGTCGGGTGGTGGCGGGTTTAATGACACATTTATATATTTAAGTGATGTAACCCAAAAAAACCCTATATTATGTATAGTAGTGTATTGTATAGTAGTGTAGAGTAGAACTCCTCTTAATGACCACCGCTGTTAATGACTAATCGCTTAACGACGAGCCCGATGTGTTCGCTTACTGACCATTCCCCCGTTAAGGATGTGCCGCTGTTGTAGGTACAGTAGAATGACGGTACAGTAGAAGAGGACTCCTACGGTACCGTCGTTAATAGGGGTCCTACTGTACCATCGTTAAGAGGGCTTCTACTGTACCATCATTAAGAGGCCTTTACTGTACCATTATTTCGAGGGGTCTTACTGTACCGTTAAGGGGGGACTAACTGTACTGTCATTAAGAGGCCTTCTACTGTACCATTGTTAAGATGCCCTCACTGTACCATTGTTAAGAGGCCTTCTACTGTACCGTCGTTAAGAGGGCTTCTACTGTACCGTCGTTAAGAGGGCTTCTACTGCAATGGCGAATTCTAAACCGTCACGCGCACACCAATGGAGATTCGTCGTACTTGTAGGTTTGGGAAGGACTGACCCATTTAAGTCGCGAAAGATTATTTAAGGGTATTTGGTCGCTGATGCTGCTGCCGCTGTAAATGTCCTCATGATGATAATGCAATTGGTTGAGCTTCGTTTGTGATAGCCAGATAGCTCCGGATAAAGAGCTACATAGCTTAGTGGAGCCTTATTTGGCAAAACCCGATTTGTTTAGCTTAAAATATTGGAATGGCAAATGGGACATCACCCTTGGTTGGTACTAAACATTGAATATCTGAAACATCTGGACTGGGCTCAGCATGCTAATAAAACTATGGACTATTTTTATTTCACCGGTAAGGCTCCACTAAACTGTAGCTCTTTTCAGAAGCGACCTGGCAATCACAAATGATAGCTCAACGAAGTGGCTTATCGTCGTGTGGAAATTTATAACATTAGGCAAATACTCTAAACGACCGACGTCGATTCTAAATGTGGAGGGAGAAACCGGTGGACCCAGAGAAAATCCATGCAATCCCGGGCAAAGAGAACATGCAAACTCCAAATATACAGCAGCAGGCGTCAGGGTCGGGATCAAACCCACGACCTCCTGCACACCAGGCGAGGGTGGAAGCATCTCTCCACCGCAGTCGCTGCTACCATGATAATCACCAGGGGCCTGGCAACGTAAGTGCTCTGGCCACACCAATTTCACCGGACCATTGGAAGGGGTGGTCTAACCACCCCCCCCAAAAAACGCGAATCGGTGCGTTCCAAAACCCCTAAGGGTTAAAGATTTTGTCGATGTGAATTTTCGCACCGGCGCTTTCCATTTGTATGCGACGGATTGCCGAGTAAGCGCATACGGTTGGCGTTAGCAGGGCTCCCCGCAGAGAACTTACATGAATAATTGCGTCGTTAAAACGTGCTTTTTTAACGTCCCCTTCGGAGGCAATGCTGATGACGGCGAGGCATGTGCGTCGTCTGCAATATATCCCACCGGATTTTGTGAAAACAAAACTGTCATATAGAATGACAATAATAAATAATTTTTGTGCACGGGGCCAGTTTTCAACGTTAAATGTTGCGTTGCTTGTTCTGTGCGCGCGACGGCGGATCTGCGTCGACCGGGTTGCATGCGCCCGCGTGCAAAAGTTGCTTGCAACCGAGTTACGTGAACGTTCGATCTACGTGTCCCGGTTTTCCTCCGGAGGGTCGAGTGCCGAGCAGCGCACGCAACTTCGACACTCAGGGGTTTCACTCGGAGCGGATCATCACTATGGCGGTTACCATGACCCCACGTTACTCGCGGACTGACGGACGGAGAGAGAGATAATATTTTCGCGGCATTCCGAACAAATCCCCCTTACTGATTACGTCCGGGGCGGTCAGATCTCCGGCGATTTTTCACGCGTGCTGAAATTTCACGCATTCGCCACTGGCTGGCGGTGATCTCGCCACGGCACTTGCGCCAGGCCAAGTGCACTTTAAAGCCATGTGAAGTGTCGAACGCCCACCGGCATGAGGTCACGGGACAGACCGATCGAGATGACTGGCCGATGCACCACCTGCGCCCCCTACTGCGCCAACTTACTGCGTTTTAGCCACCCGGCGCTGAGCGATTATCACACACACGGAGAGCAATCACGTTGGGACCGATGAGTTGTACAAACGGAGCTCGCCGACTAAACGGTTACGTGTCTCCGTGCCGGTTCAGGTGCGTCGTGACGACTTCCCTCCCCACGGTCTAGAATCAGAATCGGATTTATTTCTTCGTGCTGGAGGAATCCGATGAGCGATGAAGCTCTCCCTTGCTCTCTTTTCGCTCGCGTGTCCAGTGGGGTAGGGCTCGTAAAAGTCTCTCCCCAGTCCCCATCCCGTTTTCTTCGGCCAGACCAACGGGGGAAGAAGTCACGGCTAGATTTTCCGGCTGCGATCCGGCACTCGCCGAATCGCTCCGGTCGCTCGATCGCTCACTGGCGGTCAGTCACCTCCTGGTCGCTCATCTTATCGCCACTACTACTGCGCCACGACCTACCGCGGTCACCGTCCCCGTGAGCTTCACTCACCGGTTCACTCCGCTTACCCACTGTGACGACGGCGACGACGGCGATGATAACGACGACGGCAATTGGGAAAAGTCGCGTAAGCAACATCGTCCCCCTACTGACCAGAGCATTGCCCACTTGTAGGCCCGGTGCTGTGTGTTCACCTTGTGCCACACAGGGACAGCTGCCAGGGTGGGTAGTGGGGGTGGAGGTGGTCCCCCTGAGAGTAGATTGCTGCTGCAGGGGCACCTCGAGATATACCACGTGGTAAATGTGCAAAACACTTGGGGGATTCTCCCATCTCCCGTCTTTCTCTCTCTCTCTCTGTCTCGAGTTTCCGCTGACCGCCGCCGAAAACGGCGATGACGATCACAGGAAGCAAATCGGTCCAACTTCGAGGCGCGTCTGGGAGGTGGTGCTGGAGGTGGGCAGGTTGAGAACCTCGACGATGGGAAGCAGCGTGGCCTTGCGAGTCTCAAACGAGAATTCCGCCTGGTGCCAGCGGCCATCTTGAATCTGTGGCGTAAGATGCGGGGTGGGGGCAGGGGCATGGTTAGTAAGCAGTTCCACTGCTAAACCAGCTGCTTAAGCAGTTCCACTGAGGACGACCGCGTGTGTTGCGATCGAAACGTCGTGATTTATTTTATTTTTTGCTTTATTTTTCTACCCACGTGACTTTACCGAAAGAACCAAAGAGTACGCAGCTCTTGTTCAGGAGTCGCGCCCTGGCTGCAAGTGAGGTGGCTTCTCATCACGTGGACATTTATAGCAGGGAGGGTTGGCGGGCGGGCGGTGGGGGGGTGGTGCAGTGGTAGGAGGGGGCAGCCCGTCACAGCCCCCCCCCCCCGTTCGGCACCGCTGTTGCACGGAACAAAACCGGCGACGCCAAACGAACCGAGCAGTCGTCCCGGACGACTCTGGGATGGAGGGGCCCCCGGCACCGCCAAAGATGAGGCCGCTCCAGCCCCTGAAGCGGAGGCCGGAGCCCGCGGCGTGGCGGCGGTGTAGAACCGGTGGTGGAGCCGGTGGTGGAGCCGGTGGTGGCGTTGCCATGCAGGGGCAGTTGAGGCAGTGCACCGTGATGGTTTGCCAGGCCTCGGTGCTCAGCAGATGCAGGAAGTTCATCTGCACCCGGCTGACGTCGTAGTGCGACTGCGGGACGGGGCGGAGAGCGAGCGTCGTAGATGATGACGACGGCGACGGTGACAGTGATGGCGATGGTGACGATGATGATGACGATGATAATTATGACGATGACGACGATGGCGACGATGGTGACGATGATGATGACGATGATAATGATGATGACGATGACGACGATGGCGACGACGATGATTATGACAATGATGACGACGGCGCGATGGTGACGATGGTGACGATGATTATTATGATGACGATGACGACAATGGCGACGACGATGATTATGATGATGATTATGACAATGATGACGACGGCGACGATGATTATGAAAATGATGACGATGGCGACGATGATTATGACAATGATGACGACGATGATTACGACAACACACACAATAATGACACACACAGCAACAAAACAAGACAAAGATCCCCCGTGTAGCCTTAACAAATTGTAGGGGCAAGTGCTGTTAGCGGGCGCCTGTGAAGGCCGGCACGGCACACTAGGTGGTGGGTGGCCAACACCACANCCGGCCACATTTGTATCCCTTTTGGCGATGTTTACACACCGACCAGGTACTCTTGAGAGGCTGATTCGACCTAGGGGAAGCCCAGACCGGTTCAGATAATCGTCACCGGTGTTAGCCGTGAGCGGGAATCGAACTCGGGTCGCCGTGTTCGTAGCGCAGCGAGCAGACCGCTGCACCACCGCTCCCCACTGCGACACACAAAGACAGAGATCCCCCGTATAGCCTCTAGCAGACTGTAGGGGCAAGTGCTGTTAATAGCAAGTAGCAGCACCTCAGAAGGCTGGAACGGTACACGAGGGAGCGGGAGGCCAGCACCACTGCAACACACACAGACCCACACGCACGGACACGCACGGACACGCAGACACGTACCGTGGAGATGGATACGGGGTTGAAGCAGGTGCGTCCGCCTTTGAGAAGCTGCAGGTGACTTGGATGGTGTCCGAGGCGCAGCCCGTATTGGGGTCTATGAAGTACGACCCTGGGAGCACGGGAGGCAATGCGGGTCACGGGTGGGATGAGGATTCACGTTCCGAAGTTGCCGCCACCCTAAGGACGCCGTTCGTTTCCCCCTTCATTTAGTTCTTTTTCTCACGCGCCGTGCGGAGGGCAAACAGAGCGCTTCGAGCCGAGGCGGGAGAGAAGACTCCGTCATGATTCTGGCTAAATAGCCTGATGAGGCTGGTCGTTCTTGTCGTTGTTCTCTTATTTTTTCGTAAAGTCACGTAGGTAAAAAATGAAATTAAAATTAATAAAATAAAATAATAAAATCACGACTTTCGGAGGCAACACAAGTCTCCATCATCAGGTGGGACCGTCACAGCCAGATTCGCTGTCTCAAGTGAGGCAGAGATTCCAAGATGCAAGTTCTTAAATACAAGGGGAGGGGTGGGCTTATCTGAATGTGGTAGCCAATGAATGGAACGTATTGGGAGGGGGGGGCGGGGCTAAAGAGGTGTGCATAGGCGTCAACGTGTAAGAGGTTGTCGTCATTGTTGTTGTTGGCGTAAACACCCAGCGAAACGTCACAGCGTCGCAATCATACATCGTTAACTGTGAATAACCCGAATCAATCATAGATACCCGTTGTATTTCATATGACTACATTGACCCCTGTCCCTTTGATCTTCGCACCTGATTGGCTCACAAGTGGCAGTGACATCACCACATTTACACGCCGCGTGTTCGAGACCGAAACAAGGAGGAGCGTTTCTCGACAAATTTTGGCTGCCGCCTGATGATGCCGGTGATTGTTGTTGTTGTAATTACCGGCGAAACGTCGCCGCAGCTACTCAAATCGTAAATGTTGCCGTGGGTTTAACTCTCCAACACACAACGGTGTGGCTGAGTTAGTAACTAATAATTGGCACGTTTTCTTTACGTGACAATCCTTCGTAGTAGTAGTCGTAGGGCTTTTGCGACCAATATTATACAGAATAGAGTTTTATGGGGTCAGATAGCGCCGTTAAACCCGCCGCCACCCGACACAGCCAATTGGTGAGGGTGTGTCGTGTAAACAATCAGCATCACATTTATCCCTCGAAGACATAAACAGGAGGAAGATTTATCCATAATTCTGTGGCCGTTGCCTGATGATGCTGCTGCTTGTTGTTGTTATCACCGATGAAACGTCACGGTAACTCGAATTGTCAATGTTGTGGTGGGTTTAACTATCCAACACACAACCGGTTAGTGCTGAACTAGTTAACTAATCGGCACGTTTCAGACAGAACAATACAAACGAGACGGAACAATACAAACGAGACAGAACAATACAAACGAGACAGAACAATACAAACGAGACAGAACAATACAAACGAGACGGAACAATACAAACGAGACGGAACAATACAAACGAGACAGAACAATACAAACGGAACAATACAAACGAGACAGAACAATACAAACGAGACAGAACAATACAAACGAGACAGAACAATACAAACGAGACAGAACAATACAAACGGACAGAACAATACAAACGAGACAGAACAATACAAACGAGACGGAACAATACAAACGAGACAGAACAATACAAACGAGACAGAACAATACAAACGAGACGGAACAATACAAACGAGACAGAACAATACAAACGAGTCAGAACAATATAAACGAGACAGAACAATACAAACGAGACAGAACAATACTAACGAGACAGAACAATACAAACGAGACAGAACAATACAAACGAGACGGAACAATACAAACGAGACGGAACAATACAAACGAGACAGAACAATACAAACGAGACAGAACAAACAAACGAGACAGAACAATACAAACGAGACAGAACAATACAAACGAGACAGAACAATATAAACGAGACAGAACAATACAAACGAGACAGAACAATATAAACGAGACAGAACAATACAAACGAGACAGAACAATACAAACGAGACAGAACAATACAAACGAGACAGAACAATACAAACGAGACAGAACAATACAAACGAGACAGAACAATACAAACGAGACAGAACAATACAAACGAGACGGAACAATACAAACGAGACGGAACAATACAAACGAGACAGAACAATACAAACGAGACAGAACAATACAAACGAGACAGAACAATACAAACGAGACAGAACAATACAAACGAGACAGAACAATACAAACGAGACGGAACAATACAAACGAGACGGAACAATACAAACGAGACGGAACATTACAAACGAGCGAGGCCGCACAAACGAGTCAGCGTGTCACACACCGTCCGCCATGAGCTGCTCACAGTCCATGAGGTCTCGGCAGATCCGCGCCGGGTTTTCCCTTGTGCCCAGCGGCTTCCGGATGCTCTGCACCAGCCCGCTCAGGTAGTGCAGCGTCTTCACCACCTCCACGCCCTGCAAAGACAAAGATCCCCGTGTGGCCTTTACAGACTGTTTGGGGCAAGTGCTGTTAGCGTGGAACAGCGCATATGAAGGCCGGCATGGCGCACGAGGGGAGGGTGGCCAGCACCACGCCCGCCGCCTTTGTCTCCCCAGTGGCAATGTTTTCTGACCGCACCAGGCACTCATTTGAGGCTGAGTCTACCTAGGGGAGGCCCAGAGCCGGTTCAGAGCGGGAATCGAACTTGAGTCACTGGGTGTAAGAGAGAACAAAATGGAACAATATCTTCTTGGGTGTTTCGCTAAAGTCACGTAGATAGGTTAGAAGAAAATAACAAAACAACAAAAACGACGTTTCGATGGCCACAGAAGCAATCGTCATCAAGCAATCGTCATGTGTTGCGATCGAAACGTCATAGTTTTTTGTTATTTTTTATATTCTATTCGAACCTATCTACGTGACTTTACCGAAAGACCCAAGAATATATTGTTCCGTATTGTTTGTATTGTTCGTCTCGTTTGTATTGTTCTGTTCTGTTTGTATGTTCTGTCTCGTTTGTATTGTTCTGTCTCGTTTGTATTGTTCCGTCTCGTTTGTATTGTTCTGTCTCGTTTGTATTGTTCTGTTCGTTTGTATTGTCCGTCTCGTTTGTATTGTTCTGTTCTGTTTGTATTGTTCTGTCTCGTTTGTATTGTTCTGTTCGTTTGTATTGTTCTGTCTCGTTTGTATTGTTCTGTCTCGTTTGTATTGTTCTGTCTCATTTGTATTGTCGTCTCGTTTGTATTGTTCTGTCTCGTTTGTATTGTTCTGTCTCGTTTGTATTGTTCTGTTCTGTTTGTATTGTTCTGTCTCGTTTGTATTGTTCTGTCTCAAACCCAGTCACTCAAATTCGATCCCGCTCTGAACCGGCTGGCCACCCGCCCCTCGAGTGCCACAACGACGGCCTTCGTAGGCGCCGCTGCTCGCAAACAACGCTCGCCCCAACAGCCTGACGAACGCTACGCAGGACGGGAGGGACCCTCTGCCTCCGTGCAGCGCTCCGATGGCTCGCTGGAGAACCGCCGCGCCTCTCACCTCGACGCGCAGAGCGGCTCCGGACTGGGTGAGAACTTTGGTAGAAGCTTTGGGGTCGTCGCGCTTCTGAAAGAGACGGTGCCCCGACCATTCTGAAGCCGGTTAGCGAGCGACGCGCTGGGGAGTGGCGCGGGCTCGTAGCGTCAGCGTGCTAACCGCTGGTGCTTGCCTGCCCCATGTAACGGTGATAATACAACAAAGACCCCTCCCTTCCCCCCGTAAACAATAGGTTTTATCTTCTTGGTTCTTTCGGTAAAGTCACGTAGAAGGGAAAGAATAAAATAATAAAATAAAATACAATTCTCACGACGTTTCGGCCACAACGCAAGCAGCCGTCCTCAGGTGAAGAACAGGTCTGTCGGGAAGACAGAGTCTGAATGGGCACCACCAAGCTTGACAGCGTATATTTAAGCTGGGTTGGAGGGGGAAGGGGCGCCTTGACAAAATAATTTGCATATCAAGAGGAATTTAGCATATTTATGGGAAATGCAGATATGGGATTAGTCACTACTTTTGGAATGCGTAGGAGGTGGGGAGGGGGGTTTTCAAAGTCATATTATGCCCGTGCATGATGCAGTATGCAGGATGAGCAGCATCAAAGGGAGGGAGTAGGGTTAGCAGTAATGGAGGGAAGGAATTTTAATATTAAGGAGCTGCAGCCTCTAAACCACCACATAAAAAAAAACGAAAATATAAATAGGTTTTACCCTTTCTGGCAATAAAACAGGTTAAGATGTTAAAACACCAAACTAAAACATTTTTCAAGGAATCGTGTTATTGTTAACCACACGTACTTGTGGTTAACAAAAAACATGCTCTGATAGTAGATGATGATGCATTGTCTTTGAAACTGATTGGTCCACACCAGAGACAGCTTTCTTTTGTCTCAAACGGTGTTAGACCAGAGGATGCCAAAAGGCGAAAAGCTGTATGTGCAAACTGATAATACACACACACACAAACACATCGATTAATATACAAACCTGCCACCGATTAATGTGTTCACTCACCACAGTGGGGCAGGGATGCTCGGAGGACCCTACACACACGCGCGAAGAAAAACACAAAGATCCCCCATATAGCCCACAAAGACTGTTGGGGCAAGTGCTGTTCGTGAAGACCTGCGAAGGCCGGAACATCGCGTGATCGCGGGGACGGCGTGGCCAACGTCACTCATACCCGGCCGCCTTTGTCTCCCCAGCGCTGATGCACCAGGTACCCATTCAAGGCTGAGTCACCTAGTGGAGGTACACGGCAAGTTTGACTTATGTATGCACGTTGGACTTATTTCGCAGCATACTCAGCCAACCGTGTAAAATCGGAGGTGCAATTAAGGGCTGGACAAGCCCCTGCCATAAGAATATGGAATTCCCACTGCTGGCTCAGCAGAGGTCGCAACCGGGTACCCGATACCCGTACCCTACCCAATACCCGGCTACCCGTACCCGGCCGGGTATGGGTACGGGTACCCGTTTGTGACCCTGGTGCGGCCAGGTACGGGTAGGCCGTGAGTCACTGGTGAGTAGCCGTTTGTCACTCATTTCCCAACGTCTTGTCTCTTCTCACAATTCAAGTTCCTAGAATCAACCCACCCGCGCCTGCAACATGGCTTCATCCCAGAGGTCGCAATCGGGTACCCGTACCTGTACCCTACCCGATACCCGGCCGGGTAGCCGGGTATCGGGTAGGGTACGGGTACCCGTTTTCGACCCTGGTGCGGCCGGGTACGGTTACGGGTAAGGAATCAAAACCCGTTTGCGACATCTGTGGCTCGGGAACGGCCACAGAGGTGGACGGCGTGGGCTCAGTGGCGATGTGCGGATATCAGGATTACGGGATCGTTCTGGGTACGCATTCGGAAGCGTCACTCCACAATTGAACGGACGGAGACGATGCTGAATCAGACGACATTCTTACCGGAGACCCTGGGAGACCCCGGGGTCCTGTGGGTCCCTGGGAAATGAAAGAAAAGTCAATAAATAAAAAAANCCACGGATGAAAAAGCACACACGCACATGGATTCTGTAACAACATTTTTTGCATTTTTATTTTATATTACCAAATAAGCCCCCCCCCCCCACTGAGTTGTGTAACTCTTTTTCAGAGGCGACCTGACCCTCACAAATTATAGCCCAAAGAAGTGGGCCCACCATCATCATCACGTGGAAATTATAGCAGCAGCCAAACATCTAAACGGGTTTCCAAATGTGGAGGAGAAACCCGAGGACCCGGAGAAAATCCACGCGACCACGGGGAGAAAGAGAGAGACGCAAACTCCAAATATACAGCAGGCGTAGGGACGGGATTGAACCCACGACCCCTGTACACCAGGCGAGGTAGTTAACATCTCCTAGCCACCATGATGAAGAGAGAGAGAGAGAGACACGCAAACTCCAAATCTACAGCAACAGGCGTCAGGGTCGGGATCGAACCCACGACCTCCTGTACACCAGGCGAGGTAGTCAACATCTACTAGCCACCATGGCGTTAGGGTCCAGGATCGAACCCACGACCTCCTGTACACCAGGCGAGGTAGTTAACATCTCATAGCCACCCTGTAACAACTCCCAACAGGAGCGCTTCGTTTTGATTCGCGGGNCGGGAAGCCAATGGGGAGCAGCTATTGGGGCAAAATGCGCTTGCAAAAAACTTTGATTTACCACGCTGGTTTTGTGCCTCCAAAGTTGTGGGCTTTAACCCGTTGATCGATGTTCACCGGTTTGTCCGGGATGAGTCCATAACAGCCACGCAACTTTACCCGACAATCTCACTCATATCGGATGACCTCTAGGGGAGTTGCCGTGACCCCCCACGTTACACACGGGCGCCTTCATGTTCATCACCAACCTCAGCCAGAAGGCGTTTTAACCAGTGTCTGTATTTGTATTATTTTTGCACATATATTATAGTTATTACTAGCTGTACAACCCGGCTTCGCCCACGATTTGGATTCGCCACGCCCGGCCGCCTTTATCTCCCCAGTGGCGATGTTCACACACCACAGCAGTTATTCGTTTGAGGCTGAGTCGACCTAGTGAGGCGCAGGAGTGGTCAAAATAATCGTCACCGGTGGTGGCCGTGAGCGGGATTCGAACTCGGGTCGCCGGGTTCGTAGCGCGGCGCGCTACCGCTACACTACGATGCGTTACGCTTCCACGTGCGCGGGTCACGTGACAGATGTGACGTCACAGCTCACTTGCTGTGCAAAAAAAAATGCATTATTGAGCTCTCCCCCCCCCCCCCCAAAAAAGTGCATTTTTATAATGTTTGCATGGTGTACAGTCTGGAAAGTACCCACATGGCAAATTTCAAGTTTGTTGCATGTCGGGAAGTACGCGAAACATTTTTGAACAGACACATACTCACAATTTGCCCTTTATACATATGCATGGATGTAGCTAGAACATTACTACCTTGATCAGAACAACAAAAATAAAAACGAATTACAATCATGCTACGAAGTGATGAACTTTTCATAATAAAAATGTAAAATTGGTTAAAATGAACATAAAGTAAATACAATATTATTTAACATAATTATTCAATATAGTTCATACAGTGACTTCCCTTCAATTACAATGATGCTGTGCAGTAGCATCATCATCATATTCTCTCTCGTCACTTTATCTCTCATCACTTTATCTCTCGTCACTTTATCTATCACCATGGGTAGTGTGAGCTATGGGCAGTGTTGAGTCTATGGGCAGTGTTCAGTCTATGGGCAGTGTTCAGTCTATGGGCAGTGTTGAGTCTATGGTGTTGAGTCTATGGTAGTGTTGAGTCTATGGGCAGTGTTGAGTCTATGGGTAGTGTTGAGTCTATGGGCAGTGTTGAGTCTATGGGCAGTGTTGAGTCTATGGGCATGTTGAGTCTATGGGCAGTGTTGAGTCTATGGGCAGTGTTGAGTCTATGGGTAGTGTTGAGTCTATGGGTAGTGTTGAGTCTATGGTAGTGTTGAGTCTATGGGCAGTGTTGAGTCTATGGGTAGTGTTGAGTCTATGGGTAGTGTTGAGTCTATGGGTAGTGTTGAGTCTATGGCAGTGTTTAGTTTATGAAATGGCAGGGGGGGGGGGGTGGAGGCTCGTGGAGCGAAGCCGATAAGGTGAATAACGGGTCGTACCATGTCTCCTTTCCCCCCATTCTCTCCTTGAGGCCCTAGAGAAGAGACAAAAAACACCACAACAGACACAACGTTGAATCTAGAGGGACTGTCAAGACCTCGTTCAGTTTGCGAGCACCTATTGAGGCGCGACACACCACACGCTCGCCTTCTCTTCCTTAACGCACCACGGCGGCCGTGGTTATGACAGCTTTTCTTAGAGCCTAGTCTCCATTGGACCAATCAACTTCAAGGATAGTGCATATCATTATCATCATCAGAGTTGTTTCTTTTTGTTTGCATTTTGACTGCTTGTGTTTTGGTTATTGCAAACATGATGCCTTGTATAAACCATTATNGTCAGTTGAAAGGGTAAAAACCTATTACTATATTTTGCCACTGGTAAAGGAGGTCTCATAGTATAAATGGTTTTGTTGTGTTTCAAATGTTTTAAATATCATGATTCTTTCAGCATGAATCGCCTAATGAAGATAACATTTTAAGTTGTTCGTGTTTAGAAACCGCTGCAACACCACAGTCTGATTTGTGCCGTGAAGGCGTCCGAGTGAGAGATCTCCCCTCGTTCATTGCGAGCAGCTTCTCGCATTTTAGCCACGCCGTTTGAGAGCCATTCAGAGCGGCGAAAAAGGCATATTCTTAGTTTTTTTCGGTAAAGTCACGTAGGTAAAAAAATTAATAAAAGTAAAATAAAATAAAATCACGACGTTTCGGAGGCAACACAAGCTTCCGTCTTCAGGTGGAACCGTCACAGCACGATAGCTGTATCAAGTGAGAGAAATTCCAAGAAAACAGTATTTGTATATATACTGGTTGAGGTGGGAGGAGCCAAGGTAGGCTCTGAATATTATATTTGTGAGGTTCGGTGCGGCTGAAGCACGCTGTTAGGAATGAGCCTTTGTTGTGTAAACTAGTGCGGATGATGTAAAGTGCGTGTAAATGGGACTGAGCCTTTTTGTTATGTAGAGGTGGTGCGGCTGAAAAAAAATTAACCCGTAAAAACAAAGTTTTTCACTATAAATCCTTTATATGCGAGGCGGCTAGAGTCCTCTCGTCCTCTGGCTTGAGATGGCTGCCACCTATGGGTCAGATGATTGCCTGCCACCATTAAGCAATTGGTAATTAAATATAAATAAAAAATTCCTAAAAATTGTAAAAATTTGGAAAAAAAAATTTCACGGAAATTAATTGTCACGCACAACGAGTCTGTGTGCAAAATGTCAGCTCGATTGGATCACGGGAAAAGTGGGTTAAAAGATTTGCACGGTCGAAAGCGCGCAAGCAAGCAAGCAAGCGAACTTAATATAAAGGATTTATAAAAAGGCACCCGTGGCTGCAACGAGACGATGTCACAACGCCGGGTTGCGCTGTGCAAACATAGCAGGTCATGTCCTGCTATGTCTGCGAAAACCTCAAGGCTTTTCGCAGCGTCAAATGAGTTGTGTGGTGTGGACTTGAGGGTCATGGGGACAGCGATTGATCGCTTTGTTATTTTGTTGTCGTATATTATTTATGAACGCCCTGTGTCACTTTCACGGGAAGGCCGATTACATTGGTCAACACACTTTTTTCTGGCATAAGGTATATAATTTTGGGTGCTGCTTCCAAATCTGGCATCCGTTTTTGTCTATCACATCAGGTTTTTGAGATATCAAATATTGCATTTTCAATAAAAACTGCAAAAGAAAAATATTAAATAAATGTGGATATCTATGTAAAATTATATAAACACACTATCCTAAAAATACAGCGCCATATTTTAACACTGAAGCAGTCGCTGACTCGCAACAACTTGCAATCATAAGTGACAGAGTTAATTTTGGGTAAAATCAATTAAAATGGGATGCCAATAGCATAAATTCAGATGTGATAGAGCAAATCTGACATCACATTTGGAATCAGCACCCTGTCTAAAACAGCTGCAAAAGTCCAGGCCAGAAAAACATGTTTTTGTTTTTTGTTGACCAGTGTAACACGACGAGGTTTTTCTTAATTAAAACGCCCAGATTTTCGCTCACAACAGCCACCGAGTGGAGATGTCACGAGCCGCCCCACTGCCGCGCAAACGGCTGCCAGCATCTGGCAGCAGGGGAAAAAGCAAGCGATGGCTGGGGCACGGTGACCTTTTGACCCCGGGCCACGTGGGATCGCCCCTGGGTACTTACGGGAACTCCGTTTGGCCCCGAGAGGCCAGAGGGCCCAGCCACACCAGAGCTGCCCTGCAGTGACAAAAGTGGACGCTCAAGACGACATGTGATCATCGATTTCACAATCGTGTAATTAGCAGCAGTGTAATTTTTTCCAGAAAATTGAAGAATCCATAATAGAGGATTTGCATACCGTGTCAACCCATACGGTTTACCCCGTATTCTTGTGTAGTGACATAAGAAGGGAGGGGCTGCTGGGGCTCTGGGATCCCAGGCGAGTCCAGACGCTTAAGCCTCTGGGCGCCAGGTGCTGGGTTCCCAGGGGGTCAGACGCTTAAGCCTCTGGGCGCCAGGCGTTGGGTTCCCAGGCGCTTAAGCCTTTTGGCGCCGCCAACGGGGGGGGGCTGTGTGTGCTCTGTGGGATGTCTGGTGGCGCACACGCCCACCCCTCGTTGACCAGGCATAAAAGGAGAGCTCCCTGGACGATCGGGGCCCAGTTGTAACTCAAGACCCAAGACCCACGACCAGCCATCTGAAGACCCTGGGACGCTGTGAGAGCCAGCGCTGGGACTCTGGAACTCCCGACTCTACGCCTTGTGAGGGCGAGTTCCGGAGCGTAGCCAGAGTAGTGGATCTAGGCTGTGTAGCTAGGCTGTGTACCTAGGCTGTAACAGAGTATCAGGACTGTTGGAGAGTTGGACTGTTGGAGTGTTGTATTGTAATAAAGAAGTTACCTCTACAAGTGTCTCCGGAACCCGTTACACTTGTACAGGGGGAATTGAGTTTTCAAGTCCATACGGTGTACAGCCGTTTCAATACGGGTAAACTATAATTTTTGTCTATTTGTGTTTCTCCCTTGTGATGGGATTCTGCAGGATCAACGTTGAGATTTATACGTTCGAGACGACATTTGATTATTCACAATCGTGTAATTTGATTTCCCTTCTACGTGACTTTACCGAAAGAACCAAGAATATAAAGTAACAACAGTTTCGTTTTACTTGTGTGCGCATATTTATAGCGGTGATTTGCTTACCTTTAATCTCTGGTTCTTTCGGTAAAGTCACGTGGGTAGATAGAAGAAAAAAATAATCAAAGAAGAAGACACGACGTTTGGTCATAACACAAGCGGCCGTCTCCAGGTGGCGCTAGCGGCCGGCCTCTCACCTGAAGAAGGCCGCTTGTTTTGCGGCCGAAACGTCGTGTCTTCTTTTTATTATTTTCTTACCCACGTGACTTTGCCGAAAGAATCAGAGCGTGTGGATTCCTGCAGTCACGAAAGCTTCAAATCAAGATTCGTTTAACTCTCTTGCACTCTGTACCCCTATCGTGTTTGTGTTTGTCGTTGCGACCGTTCTGACCCGTGCCCCACTACCAGACGTATGTGAAAGAAAAGAGCTTTGCAGCCCATCGGATTCCACAGCGTTGGATCCACAGGCAAGTCACACGGCACGCGCGCCGCAGCCCAAGGTCACTGCCCGGATAATCTGCCACGTTATCCGCTTTGTTGCTATAACTGCCGTATTATCCATTGTGTTATCCGGTGTTGTTGTTGTTGTCATCTGGTGTGTTGTTGTCTGGTGTGTCGTTGTCACTGGTTTGTTGTTGTTGTCATCTGGTGTGTTGTTGTCTGGTGTGTTGTCATCTGGTTTGTTGTTGTCATCTGGTTGTTGTTGTCATCTGGTGTGTTGTTGTTATGTGGTTGTTGTTGTCTGGTGTGTTGTTGTNAGCGGGCGTGTTGTTGTAATCTGGTGTGTTGTTGTTGTTATCTGGTTATTGTTGTCATATGGTTGTTGTTGTTAGTGGGTTTTGTTTTATTTGGTGTGTTGTTGTCATCTGGTTGTTGTTGTTGTTGTTAGCGGGCGTGTTGTTGTCATCTGGTGTGTTGTTGTTGTTATCTGGTTGTTGTCATCTGGTTGTTGTTGTTAGTGGGTGTGTTGTTGTCATCTGGTTGTTGTTGTCATCTGGTGTGTTGTTGTTGTTGCCATCGCCGTGTGAAGCCATACGATCATTCCCGGAGATCCTCGCGGTCCGATGATCCCGTACGGCCCCGCGTCGCCCCGGTATCCCTGCCACAACAACCACCACAACAACAACCACAACAACCACCACAACAACAACCACGCGCGCACACATCGACGCGTTACAAAGGTAAAGGCGCAGCTCCTGCAATTGCTTGGCTGCCGCCGCTGCCAGCGGAAGAGGGTCTTCGACTACGGAGAGGGCTCCAGGGGGTGTTGTTGGCCTACTCTTCCACGCTGGCCAGTACGTCTAAGAAGAAGAAAGAGGAGTGGGGAAACTCGTGCCGTTGCTTCAAATTCCGCACGCGTACCGGTTAGGAGACGGAATCGGAATTGGTGACATTCCAGGGGGCTCCATAGTGTTGGGTTTGATCGCGTAAATACATAAATGTGTCGTGAAGCTCGCCACCACCCGACACAGCCAACTAGTAAGGTTTGCCACACCGGTGCTGCTCTAGTAACGACACATTTATATATTTATGTGATCTAACCCCCCCCCCCCAAAAAAAAAACCCTGTATTGTGGATGATATTGGTCGTGAAAGCCTACCACGTGTTCAACATTCCAAGGGCTCTCAGAACCAGTTCTGCAGTATCTCAATCCACGGGCCATGATCCATAGCGAGCGAGCGTGTCCCGAATGTGCACTTGATCTCAGCACGCTGGGAATGAACCTCATCCCCCCCACCCGAAAAACAACCAACGAACGAACGGAAAAACGGGTTACACTTTTTGAAACGCGATAAGCGAAATTGAACAACTGAATGCAGAAATTGAACAACCTTTGGGCCGATTGGACCTTGCATTCCACTGAAGCCCGCTTCTCCAGAGTCTCCCTGCCAAAACAAGACGACAATTTCGCACGTCACATCACACGTGACGAGATGTTAACTACCTCGCCTGGTGTGCAGGAGGTCGTGGGTTCGATCCTGACCCTGACGCCTGCTGCTGTATATTTGGAGTTTGCGTGTCTCTCTCTCTCATCATCATCATCACGGTGGCTAGGAGATGTTAACTACCTCGCCTGGTGTGCAGGAGGTCGTGGGTTCGATCCTGACCCTGACGACTGCTGCTGTATATTTGGAGTTTGCGTGTCTCTCTCTCTCTCTCNTCATCATCATCACGGTGGCTAGGAGATGTTAACTACCTCGCCTGGTGTACAGGAGGTCCTGGTTTCGATCACGACCATGACGACTGCTGCTGTATATTAGAGTTTGCGTGTCTCTCTCTCCCCGTGGTCGCGTGGATTGTTCTCGGGGCCCTCGGGTTTTCCCCTCCACATTTAGAATCGACGTCACCACGCGTTTAGAGTATTCGGCTGCTGCTATAAATTTCCAGAAGGATGGTGATAAGTCCACTTCGTTGAGCTATCACTTGTGATGGCTGGTTCACTTCTTGTAGGATGAACGTTGAGATTTATAAGTGTCACGGGTGACCAATAAGGTTCGGAATTGCTCTGTGATTCCAACAACACAGGATGAGATGTTACTATCCTTTGTGCAAGCACTTCCAAGAGTTCATGAACAATGAGCCTGGTGAAATTTGGGAGCGCATCGTCAGTAGTGAACCTTTGGTTCCTAGGGTGTTTCGGCCTTTCACACGATACACCCTCCCAAAGGCGGCCAGCGACAGGGTGATCAATCCTACGCTTGTGCCATAAGAGGGAGGGGCTTCTGGGGGTCTGGATCCTAGGCAGATAAGCCCTTGGCGCCAGGCGCTAGGATCCCAGGCAACCCATACAGCTAAGCCCTTGGCGCCACCAACAGGGGGGTGTGTGTGCTCTGTGGGATATCTGGGGCGCACACAACCCACCTCGTTGGGGACGAGGCATAAAAGGGCAGCTCCCTGGCTCATCGGGGCCAGTCGCAGCAGCTCAAGACCCAAGACCCGCCAGCCAGCCAGCTTAGGACCCTGGACCCCTCGTCCCGCTTGTCCTTGTAAGGGCCGGGACGCTGTGCGGGCCAGTGGTGGGCTGTGTACCTAGGCTGTAACAGAGTATCAGGACTGTTGGAGTGTTGTATTGTAATAAAGAAGTTACCTCTACAAGTGCCTCCGGAACCCATTACAATAAGATAGGGCACTGATAAGTGATTGCCAGGTATGGTGCTCCTGCTGCTCGCTAACAGCACTTGCCCCAGCAGTCTGTGAGGCTCACACGTGTCTGTGTGTGCGTGCACGTCACTTACGGGCTTCCCTTTGCTGCCTGGCGATCCGGTCTCTCCGGCTATCCCATGGTGCCTCCGATCCTCTCATCCCGGTTGGACCGCCCTGCCCAGGCAAACCCATCCCTCCCTTGACAGGAACGCACACAGCAGCCACCACCAATGCCATCACTATCACCAACATTGCCACTGATCAGTTTAACATTGGGTAGCAGAAGGAGGCTTCAGCAACCGATATAATCTGTAATAAGAGGGTTTTTTTTNGTTTGGGTTAGATCACGTAAATATAAATGTGTCGGTAAACCCGCCTATTCACCCGACACAGCCCATTGTAATTGATATGCATTCATTAATCCACCCCCNACCCACCCCCCTTCGCACGTGTAGGGCTCACAAGTGACGTCATAACATCTACACCTCGATTTATGATGATGCCCGTTGTAATTACTGGCGAAACGTCGTAACTCAGATGATTGTGAATGTTGTGGATTTGCTCTCCAACACAACGGATGTGCTGTACTAGTGACGAATTGGAATGGTCTGTTTACGTGACAAACCTTACTAATCGGCTGTGGATTACCACCGCTTTCACTACCAATACCCCGCACCATTCGCCACTAAGTGACGGTGACGTCACCACGGCGCCTGTGCCAGGCTAGGTGCACTTTGAGGCTACCACGTGAAGTGTCGAAGGCTCTATCGCACTATCGCTGCCGGGTATCGGGTACCGGTTGCGACCTCTGCCGCAGCCCCAGCGCCAGTCGACGATCGTTGCTCAACTATCAATGAAACATTTCCCGACGGGCCAAACCATTTGGCTTTTTGCGCGAACCTTGAAACCCGTGGGTCCGTGGAGACCGGGCACGCCATGATTCCCGGTTCGCCGTGGCACCCGCAGAGCCGTCCGCACCCTCCTCCCGTCGTCGCCCCGATCTCCCTGCGGCGGGCGAAGCGGAGACACACGGAGACACACGTGGAAATGCCGCGGTTGGGTTTAAAACTCTCGAACACGGCCGCCGCGCGCTGCACTCGTAGGTAAAGCTGGCCACGTTTTGTTCACGTGACGCAAACCTTGCTCATCGTGGGGGGGGGGGGNCGGGTTTAACGACACGTTTAAATTTCGATTTAAAGCTTTCGTGACTGCAGGGATTCATCTTCTTGGTTCTTTCGGTAAAGTCACGTAGAAGGGAAGTAATAAAATAATTAATTTTATTACTTCCCTTCTATGTGACTTTACCGAAAGAACCAAGAAGACACGTTTATATTTACGCGAACTAAGCCGGAAAATATTTTGGGGATAATCCATAATACAGGTAAATATATAAATGTGTCGTTAAATCCGCCACCACCTGACACAGCCAATTATAAGGGGTCACGTAAACAGAACGTTGCCAATTCGTCACGAGTACGCAACATCGGTGTGTTGGAGAGCCAAGCCACAACATTTACAATCTGATTGTGGAGAAATCACAAATTGTTCGTGCAACGGAAGACGTATGATGACGNCTGACAACGACAGATGACGATGATGACGATGACGATGAGTGACGATGATGACAACGATGATGACGATGACAATGACGACAATGACGATGATGACGATATTTCGACGGTGATGAACCGACGATGACGACGATGATGACGATGACAATGACGACGACAATGACGACGATGATGATAATGACAGTGACGACGATGACGGTGACGACGATGATGACGATGACAATGACGACTATGATGACGATGACAATGACGATGATGACGATAACGACGGTGACGACGATGACGGTGACGACGATGATGACGATGACGATAATGACGACGACGATGACGACAATGACGACGATGACAATGACGACGATGATGACGGTGACGACGATGATGACGATGACAATGACGACGATGACGACGATGACGAACGGTGACGACGATGACGACGATGATGATAATGACAATGACGACGATGACAATGACGACGACGATGATAATGACAGTGACGACGATGATGATAATGACACGACGATGATGGTGATGATGGTGGCCTTACGGGAGAGCCAGGCTGGCCGTTCTCCCCGGTGACGCCATCCGCTCCGTAGTCCCGGCCGCCCCCTCCTGGCCCCCACGCCCTTCGGCCCGGGAGGCCCCATGACCCCTGCAACACAACGGCACGCTCGTGGGAAACGCTACGGGGGTCACGGGGGGTCAACAGAGGTCACGTGGGACACGCGGTGGTCACTGTGGGTCAAGGGGTCATGTGGTCAACGGGGGACACGCGGTAGTTACTGGGGGTCAAGGAGGTCACGGGGGTCACGTGGTCAATGGGGTGACGGGGGACACGAGATAGTTACTGGGGGTCAAGAAGGTCACGGGGTCGTGTGGTTAACGGGGTCACAGGTCACTGGGGGGGTCCGCCGTCAAGGAGGTAATTTGGATCCGCGCTGGTCATTGAGGTCACTGGGTCACGGCGGTTATGGGGTCAAGGAGGTCATGCAGTAGTCACTGGGTCACAATGGTTATGGGGTTCACGGGGTTTATGAGAGTTATGGAGGTCACTGGACACCACAATATGATCACAGAGGTCACGGGTCATGGAGGTCAAGGTGCTCATGGAAGTCGCAGAGGTCACAGGGGTCACGGGAAATGTCTGAAAGGAAGATATCGGAAGCGGCTGTGCATGGTTAGCTTCAAGGGCTTTTTAGTTTGTTATAGATTTTCATGTTTGCCGATGATATAATTGTCATCAACTTCATCCCGACTGCGTGCGATCAACGTCGCAGAGCGGCCGGGGCCCTCCGTGGTACGGAGCCGGCCTCCCGGGGAAGTGGACACCACAGAGCTACCACCGAGCTTCCTTGAAAATGCGTGAACCGGAGTTGGGAAGGAATGAGTGAGCGAATGTTGCGAAAGAGAGAGAGAGGCTCATTGAATGAGTGGGTGGGTGAATGAATGAATACGAGAACCGAAGGAAAGGCCGAGTGATCGCACGGATGAACGACGAATTTAAACAGACGACTGGACGAATGAGTCACAGAATGAGCTCGCGCGTCGAAACACGTTCCTTCGGAGTGGGCAGGTAGGAACTTGGTTGGACAGCGCATTCGTGCACGACAGTCAACATCCAGCCAGGTAGCCAGGCAGCCCCCCTTGCTTAGGCCCCTCCCATTACCCCCTCCCTTAGGCCCCTCCCTGACCCCCCCCTCTCTTAGGCCCCTCCCTGACCCCCTCCCTTAGGCCCCTCCCCTGACCCTCCTCCCTTAGGCACCTCCCCCTCTGTACCCAGCAGTAGGTCTCCACCAATCAAAGAGCTGTGTGTATTATATATTTATTTATGCACTACAGACAGACAGTCAGACAGACAGACAGACAATAATCCCTGGTGGGCAGTGTGGAACATTGTTCCTACCTGTATAAACGAGCGACTTGAATCGCTCACCGACAACGGGTGAAGGACGCGTGGGCGACCGAACGGCCGAGTGGCCGAACGAATAAACGAATGAGTGAATGGGTGGAGCGATCCGGGGCGAAGGAGTTGGCGCGTGCGCGTGTGCGTGGTTGGTCAGTATTTCACCTACTGGAAGACCTGGGTTTCCCCGTGCACCGACCGCTCCAGACTTCCCTGCCTGTCCCTGCACAAAGACAAAGATGCCCACCCAGCCCGACATGTAGCCTTAACAGACTGTCGGGCAAGTGCTGTTCGCGAGCACCTGTGCGGAGGCCGGCACGTCGCACGAGCCGGTGGGGTGGCCAGTAACCACGCCGGCCGCCCTTCGTCTCACCGACGGCGATGTTAATCCCACACCCGCTGCACCAGGCCAGAGGTCGCAACCGGGTACCCGATACCCGTACCCTACCCGTTACCCGGCTACCCGTACCCGGCCGCGTACGGGTACGGGTAGCCGTTTGCGACCCTGGTGCGGCCGGGTACGGGTAGGCCGTGAGTCACCGGTGAGTCACCGTTTGTCACTCATTTCGGGTAGGGTACGGGTACGGGTAGGGAACGGGTACCCGGCCGGGTACGGGTACCCATTTGCGACTCTGGTGCGGCTGGGTACGGGTACGGGTAAGGAATTAAAACCCGTTTGCGACCTCTGCACCAGTCTGAGCCGGCCTAGGGGAGGCCCAGTGACCAGTTCAGATAATCGTCGTCGGTGGTGTTGGTGGCCGTGAGCGGGAGCCGAACTCGGGTCGCCGGGTTTGTAGTGTGACCCTCCGTGCCACCGCTCCCCACTGCACTACTTCTGGGTGTGTCTCAAGGATAAATGCTAACATGTCTAAGAAGACTCATTTAATTAACAATTCAAATCAAGATTATTATTTTTTATGTCACGAACGAAATATTAATCTGGTACATCGGTCAGCCGGGCGATGTTAAACTATTTTTCATTATTGCATGCATGGATTCTGTAACTACATTTTTAACAAATTTTTATTTTATTTTACCAGCTAAGGCCTACTTAACTATATCGCTCTTTTGTTCATTAAGAGACCTGACCACAAATGAAGAGGATTATCATCGCGTGGAAATGTATAGCAGCAGCCAAATTATCTCTGAACGCGTGACCTTGAATCTAAATGTGGAGGGGAAAAAACTCGGAGGATCCGGAGAAAAATCCACGCGATCACGGGTGAAGACATGCAAACTCCAAATTGAGAGTTTAACTCATAGACATTCGAGGCTTTTGTGACCAATATTATCCATAATTGGGTGACATCGCTTGAATATAAATGTTGAGTCGTTAAACCCGCCACGACCCGACACAGCTAATTAGTAATGTTGTGTCACGAAAGCTAAACTTGCCAATTCGTTACTAAATTTCGATTTAAAGCTTTCGTGACTGCAGGATTCATATTCTTGGTTCTTTCGGTAAAGTCACGTGGAAGGGAAATAATAAAATAATAAAAATATTAAACAATAACATTCTCACGATCACAAGCAATCATCATCAGATGTGAAATCCACAGCAAGAAATAAAAAATATAAAAATAATAAAAATATAAAACAATAAGATTCTCACGACGTTTCGATTGCAACACAAGCAATCATCATCAGGTGTGAAATCCACAGCAAAAAAAATTTGAATAAAGTTTTAGAAAAAAGTTTTCTTGCTGTGGATTTCACACCTGATGACGATTGCTTGTGTTGCAGTCGAAACGTCGTGAGAATTGTATTGTTTTATATTTTTTTATTTTATTATTTCCCTTCTACGTGACTTTACTGAAAGAACCAGAATATGAATTCGTTACTAGTACAGCACTAACCGGTTGTTGGTTGGAGAGTAAACCCACTACAACATTGACAAGTCGGGCAGTGTGACATTTTGCCAGTAATTACATATATCTACAAATATATACGTATGCATTAACAGCCAGTGTCAGGGTTGGGATCCAATCCACGACCTCCCGCATACCAGGCGAGGTAGTTAACATCTCACCACGGAAAGAGAGACACGCAGACTCCAAATATTAAGCAGGCGTCAGGGTCGGGATCGAACTCACGACCTCATGCACACAAGGCGAGGTAGTTAACATCTCATTGCAAACCGCGATGCTCCTGCTGGTGGGACACGGAATGAACCACGTGGTGCTCTCACCTTGTAGCCTTTGGCTCCTTTAGCGCCATCGATTCCAGGGGGCCTGTGTTGCCCTACGAAGAAAATGTCGTGGAAAAAACGAAAGAATAATAATAATGAGCTTCACGACAATAAAAATGTTCGCTGGGTTTCGCACAGCGGCGGCGTCCACGCCAAACGAGGCGCGAGACAGCAGGGATGTACGTAGCCCACCACGCTGATCGGAGGTGCAGCGTTGAGTCTATGGGCATCCATAGACTCAACACTGCCATAGACTCAACACTGCCCATAGACTCAACACTGCCCATAGACTCAACACTGCCATAGACTCAACACTGCCCATGACTCAACACTGCCCATAGACTCAACACTGCCCATAGACTAACACACTAGACTCAACACTGCCCATAGACTCAACACTGCCCATAGACTCAAACTGCCATAGACTCAACACTGCCCATAGACTCAACACTACCCATAGACTCAACACTACCCATAGACTCAACACTGCCATAGACTCAACACTGCCCATAGACTCAACATNATAGACTCAACATCATAGACTCAACACTGCCCATAGANTCAACACTACCATAGACTCAACACTGCCCATAGACTCAACACTGCCCATAGACTCAACACTGCCATAGACTCAACACTGCCCATAGANTCAACACTGCCCATAGTCAACATCATAGTCAACACTGCCATAGACTCAACACTGCCATAGANTCACCACTATAGACTCAACACTACCATAGACTCAACACTGCCATAGACTCAACACTGCCATAGACTCAACACTGCCATAGACTCACACTGCCATAGACTCAACACTGCCATAGACTCAACACTACCCATAGACTCAACACTGCCCATAGACTCAACACTGCCCATAGACTCAACACTGCCATAGACTCAACACTGCCATGACTCAACACTGCCCATAGACTCAACACTGCCCATAGACTCAACACTGTAGACTCAACACTACCATAGACTCAATGCCCATAGACTCAACATGCCCATAGACTCAACACTGCCCATAGACTCAACACTGCCATAGACTAACACTGCNGACTCAATGCCCANAGACTCAACACTGTGACTCAACACTGACTCCGATTAGCAAAGTTGACTCGACGGTGCGAATGTTCAACAAACNTACAGCATTCATACTGGGTTCCTGTTGCCCTTCTTGGCCTCTTGAGCCAGAACGCCAACCAGACCCTAGGAGGAAACGTCNTCATTGTNGTCATCATCGTCGTCATCATCATNGTCATCATCATCATCGTCGTCATTATCGTCTCATCACGGTCATCATCATCATNGTCATCATCATCATAGTCATCATCATTGTTCATCGTTATCATCGTCATCATCATCGTTGTCATCATCATCCTCTTCATCAGTCATCATCATCGTCGTCATTATCGTCTCTCATTGTCATCGTCGTCTCACCGTCGTCACTAAACATTCAGCGTGTCAGTGTGCCAAGGGCACCCCCAATGGCAGCTGTCCTGTGCGGTGAGAGGTGAACGTGGCACAGAGTGAACCCGGGAATATACTGACCCTATTTGTGAGCATTGAGTCTGTGGGTCAGTGTTGAGTCTGTGTGTCAGTGTTGAGTCTGTGTCGTGTTGAGTCTGTGTGTCAGTGTTGAGTCTGTGTGTCAGTGTTGAGTCTGTGGGTCAGTGTTGATTCTGTGTGTCAGTGTTGAGTCTGTGGTCAGTGTTGAGTCTGTGGTCAGCGTTGAGTCTGTGTGTCAGTGTTGAGTCTGTGTGTCAGTGTTGAGTCTGTGTGTCAGTGTTGAGATGTGGTCAGCGTTGAGTCTGTGTGTCAGTGTTGAGTCTGTGGTCAGTGTTGAGACTGTGTGTCGTGTTGAGTCTGTGTGTCAGCGTTGAGTCTGTGTGTCAGTGTTGAGTCTGTGTGTCAGTGTTGAGTCTGTGTGTCAGTGTTGAGTTGTGTGTCAGTGTTGAGACTGTGTGTCAGTGTTGAGTCTGTGTGTCAGTGTTGAGTCTGTGTGTCAGTGTTGATTCTGTGGGTCAGTGTTGAGTCTGTGTGTCAGTGTTGATTCTGTGGGTCAGTGTTGATTCTGTGTGTCAGTGTTGATTCTGTGGGTCAGTGTTGATTCTGTGTGTCAGTGTTGAGTCTGTGTGTCAGTGTTGAGACTGTGGTCAGTGTTGAGTCTGTGTGTCAGTGTTGAGTCTGTGTGTCAGTGTTGATTCTGTGGGTCAGTGTTGAGTCTGTGTGTCAGTGTTGATTCTGTGTCAGTGTTGATTCTGTGTGTCAGTGTTGAGTCTGTGGTCAGTGTTGATTCTGTGTGTCAGCGTTGAGTCTGTGGTCAGTGTTGAGACTGTGAGTCAGTGTTGAGTCTGTGTGTCAGCGTTGAGTCTGTGGTCAGTGTTGAGACTGTGTCTCAGTGTTGAGTCTGTGGGTCAGTGTTGAGTCTGTGTGTCAGTGTTGAGTCTGTGGTCAGTGTTGAGGCTGTGAGTCAGCGTTGAGTCTGTGGGTCAGTGTTGAGTCTGTGTGTCAGTGTTGAGACTGTGGGTCAGTGTTGAGGCTGTGGGTCAGTGTTGAGTCTGTGGTCAGCGTTGAGTCTGTGGTCAGTGTTGAGTCTGTGAGTCAGCGTTGAGTCTGTGGGTCAGTGTTGAGTCTGTGGGTCAGCGTTGAGTCTGTATGTCAGTGTTGAATCTGTGGGTCAGTGTTGATCTGTGGGTCAGTGTTGAGTCTGTGTGTCAGTGTTGAGTCTGTGTGTCAGTGTTGAGTCTGTGTGTCAGTGTTGAGTCTGTGTCAGTGTTGAGTCTGTGTGTCAGTGTTGAGTCTGTGGGTCAGTGTTGAGTCTGTGTGTCAGTGTTGAGTCTGTGGTCAGCGTTGAGTCTGTGTGTCAGTGTTGAGTCTGTGTGTCAGTGTTGAGTCTGTGTGTCAGTGTTGAGTCTGTGTGTCAGTGTTGAGTCTGTGTCAGTGTTGAGTCTGTGTGTCAGTGTTGAGTCTGTGGGTCAGTGTTGAGTCTGTGTGTCAGTGTTGAGTCTGTGAGTCAGCGTTGAGTCTGTGTGTCAGTGTTGAGTCTGTGTGTCAGTGTTGAGTCTGTGGGTCAGTGTTGAGTCTGTGGGTCAGTGTTGAGGCTGTGAGTCAGCGTTGAGTCTGTGGGTCAGTGTTGAGGCTGTGAGTCAGTGTTGAGTCTGTGGGTCAGTGTTGAGTCTGTGTGTCATGTTGAGTCTGTGGGTCAGTGTTGAGTCTGTGTGTCAGTGTTGAGTCTGTGTGTCAGTGTTGAGTCTGTGTCGTCAGCGTTGAGACTGTGTGTCAGTGTTGAGTCTGTGGTCAGTGTTGAGTCTGTGTGTCAGTGTTGAGTCTGTGGGTCAGTGTTGAGTCTGTGTGTCAGTGTTGAGTCTGTGTGTCAGTGTTGAGTCTGTGGTCAGCGTTGAGACTGTGTGTCAGTGTTGAGTCTGTGTGTCAGTGTTGAGTCTGTGTGTCAGTGTTGAGTCTGTGGTCAGTGTTGAGTCTGTGTGTCAGTGTTGAGTCTGTGTGTCAGTGTTGAGTCTGTGGTCAGTGTTGAGTCTGTGTGTCAGTGTTGAGTCTGTGGGTCAGTGTTGAGTCTGTGTGTCAGTGTTGAGTCTGTGTGTCAGTGTTGAGTCTGTGTGTCAGTGTTGAGTCTGTGGGGTCAGTGTTGAGTCTGTGTGTCAGTGTTGAGTCTGTGGGTCAGTGTTGAGTCTGTGTGTCAGTGTTGAGTCTGTGTGTCAGCGTTGAGACTGTGTGTCAGTGTTGAGTCTGTGTGTCAGTGCTGAGTCTGTGTGTCAGTGTTGAGTCTGTGTGTCAGTGTTGAGACTGTGTGTCAGTGCTGAGTCTGTGTGTCAGTGTTGAGTCTGTGTGTCAGTGTTGAGTCTGTGAGTCAGTGTTGAGTCTGTGGGTCAGTGTTGAGTCTGTGTGTCAGTGTTGAGTCTGTGGGTCAGTGTTGAGACTGTGTGTCAGCGTTGAGTCTGTGAGTCAGTGTTGAGTCTGTGAGTCAGTGTTGAGTCTGTGTGTCAGTGTTGAGTCTGTGTGTCAGTGTTGAGTCTGTGGGTCAGTGTTGAGTCTGTGTGTCAGTGTTGAGTCTGTGTTTCAGTGTTGAGTCTGTGTTTCAGTGTTGAGTCTGTGTGTCAGTGTTGAGTCTGTGTTTCAGTGTTGAGTCTGTGTTTCAGCGTTGAGTCTGTGGGTCAGCGTTGAGGCTGTGAGTCAGTGTTGAGTCTGTGTGTCAGTGTTGAGTCTGTGTGTCAGTGTTGAGTCTGTGAGTCAGTGTTGAGTCTGTGAGTCTGTGGGTCAGTGTTGAGTCTGTGAGTCAGTGTTGAGTCTGTGTGTCAGTGTTGAGTCTGTGTGTCAGTGTTGAGGCTGTGTGTCAGTGTTGAGTCTCTGTGTCAGTGTTGAGACTGTGTGTCAGCGTTGAGTCTGTGTGTCAGTGTTGAGTCTGTGTGTCAGTGTTGAGTCTGTGTGTCAGTGTTGAGGCTGTGTGTCAGTGTTGAGTCTCTGTGTCAGTGTTGAGACTGTGTGTCAGCGTTGAGTCTGTGGGTCAGTGTTGAGTCTGTGTGTCAGTGTTGAGTCTGTGGGTCAGTGTTGAGTCTGTGGGTCAGTGTTGAGTCTGTGTGTCAGTGTTGAGTCTTTGTGTCAGTGTTGAGGCTGTGTGTCAGTGTTGAGTCTCTGTGTCAGTGTTGAGTCTGTGTGTCAGCGTTGAGTCTGTGTGTCAGTGTTGAGTCTGTGTGTCAGCGTTGAGTCTGTGTGTCAGTGTTGAGTCTGTGTGTCAGTGTTGAGTCTGTGTGTCAGTGTTGAGTCTGTGGGTCAGTGTTGAGTCTGTGAGTCAGCGTTGAGTCTGTGTGTCAGTGTTGAGGCTGTGTGTCAGTGTTGAGGCTGTGTGTCAGTGTTGAGGCTGTGTGTCAGTGTTGAGTCTGTGTGTCAGTGTTGAGTCTGTGTGTCAGTGTTGAGTCTGTGGGTCAGTGTTGAGTCTGTGAGTCAGCGTTGAGTCTGTGTGTCAGTGTTGAGACTGTGTGTCAGTGTTGAGGCTGTGTGTCAGTGTTGAGTCTGTGTGTCAGTGTTGAGTCTGTGTGTCAGTGTTGAGGCTGTGTGTCAGTGTTGAGGCTGTGTGTCAGTGTTGAGACTGTGTGTCAGTGTTGAGTCTGTGTGTCAGTGTTGAGTCTGTGTGTCAGTGTTGAGTCTGTGTGTCAGTGTTGAGTGTCAGTGTTGAGTCTGTGTGTCAGTGTTGAGGCTGTGTGTCAGTGTTGAGTCTGTGTGTCAGTGTTGAGACTGTGTGTCAGTGTTGAGACTGTGTGTCAGTGTTGAGTCTGTGTGTCAGTGTTGAGTCTGTGGTCAGTGTTGAGTCTGTGTGTCAGTGTTGAGGCTGTGTGTCAGTGTTGAGACTGTGTCAGTGTTGAGTCTGTGTGTCAGTGTTGAGACTGTGTCAGTGTTGAGTCTGTGTGNCAGTGTTGAGACTGTGTGTCAGTGTTGAGACTGTGTCAGTGTTGAGACTGTGTGTCAGTGTTGAGTCTGTGGTCAGTGTTGAGTCTGTGTGTCAGTGTTGAGTCTGTGTGTCAGTGTTGAGTCTGTGGTCAGTGTTGAGTCTGTGTGTCAGTGTTGAGTCTGTGTGTCAGTGTTGAGTCTGTGTGTCAGTGTTGAGTCTGTGTGTCAGTGTTGAGTCTGTGTGTCAGTGTTGAGACTGTGGGTCAGTGTTGAGTCTGTGTGTCAGTGTTGAGTCTGTGTGTCAGTGTTGAGACTGTGTGTCAGTGTTGAGTCTGTGGTCAGTGTTGAGCTGTGAGTCAGTGTTGAGTCTGTGTGTCAGTGTTGAGTCTGTGTGTCAGTGTTGAGTCTGTGGTCAGTGTTGAGTCTGTGTGTCAGTGTTGAGTCTGTGGGTCAGTGTTGAGTCTGTGGTCAGTGTTGAGTCTGTGTATCAGTGTTGAGACTGTGGTCAGTGTTGAGTCTGTGTGTCAGTGTTGAGACTGTGTCAGTGTTGAGTCTGTGTGTCAGTGTTGAGACTGTGTGTCAGTGTTGAGACTGTGTCAGTGTTGAGACTGTGTGTCAGTGTTGAGTCTGTGTGTCAGTGTTGAGTCTGTGTGTCAGTGTTGAGTCTGTGTGTCAGTGTTGAGTCTGTGTGTCAGTGTTGAGTCTGTGGTCAGTGTTGAGTCTGTGTGTCAGTGTTGAGTCTGTGTGTCAGTGTTGAGTCTGTGTGTCAGTGTTGAGTCTGTGTGTCAGTGTTGAGTCTGTGTGTCAGTGTTGAGACTGTGGGTCAGTGTTGAGTCTGTGTGTCAGTGTTGAGTCTGTGTGTCAGTGTTGAGACTGTGTGTCAGTGTTGAGTCTGTGTGTCAGTGTTGAGTCTGTGAGTCAGTGTTGAGTCTGTGTGTCAGTGTTGAGTCTGTGTGTCAGTGTTGAGTCTGTGGTCAGTGTTGAGTCTGTGTGTCAGTGTTGAGTCTGTGGGTCAGTGTTGAGTCTGTGTATCAGTGTTGAGACTGTGGGTCAGTGTTGAGTCTGTGTGTCAGTGTTGAGTCTGTGAGTCAGTGTTGAGTCTGTGTGTCAGTGTTGAGTCTGTGTGTCAGTGTTGAGTCTGTGGGTCAGTGTTGAGTCTGTGTATCAGTGTTGAGACTGTGGGTCAGTGTTGAGTCTGTGAGTCAGTGTTGAGTCTGTGTGTCAGTGTTGAGTCTGTGTGTCAGTGTTGAGTCTGTGGGTCAGTGTTGAGTCTGTGTGTCAGTGTTGAGTCTGTGGGTCAGTGTTGAGTCTGTGTATCAGTGTTGAGACTGTGGGTCAGTGTTGAGTCTGTGGGTCAGTGTTGAGTCTGTGTCTCAGTGTTGAGTCAGAGGGTCAGTGTTGAGTCTGTGTCTCAGTGTTGAGTCAGAGGGTCAGTGTTGAGTCAGAGGGTCAGTGTTGAGTCTGTGAGTCAGTGTTGAGTCAGAGGTCAGTGTTGAGTCTGTGAGTCAGCGTTGAGTCTGTGTCTCAGTGTTGAGTCAGAGGTCAGTGTTGAGTCAGAGGGTCAGTGTTGAGACTGTGGGTCAGTGTTGAGTCTGTGGTCAGTGTTGAGACTGTGGGTCAGTGTTGAGTCTGTGTGTCAGTGCTGAGTCTGTGGGTCAGTGTTGAGGCTGTGTGTCAGTGTTGAGTCTGTGGGTCAGTGTTGAGTCTGTGTGTTAGTGTTGAGGCTGTGAGTCACCGTTGAGTCTGTGTGTCAGTGTTGAGACTGTGGGTCAGTGTTGAGTCTGTGTCTCAGTGTTGAGTCAGAGGGTCAGTGTTGAGTCTGTGTCTCAGTGTTGAGTCAGAGGGTCAGTGTTGAGTCTGTGTCTCAGTGTTGAGTCAGAGGGTCAGTGTTGAGTCAGAGGGTCAGTGTTGAGTCTGTGTCTCAGTGTTGAGTCAGAGGGTCAGTGTTGAGTCTGTGTCTCAGTGTTGAGTCAGAGGGTCAGTGTTGAGTCAGAGGGTCAGTGTTGAGACTGTGGGTCAGTGTTGAGTCTGTGTATCAGTGTTGAGTCTGTGGGTCAGTGTTGAGTCTGTGTCTCAGTGTTGAGTCAGAGGTCAGTGTTGAGTCTGTGTCTCAGTGTTGAGTCAGAGGGTCAGTGTTGAGTCTGTGTCAGTGTTGAGTCTGTGTGTCAGCGTTGAGTCTGTGTCTCAGTGTTGAGTCAGAGGGTCAGTGTCCATCAATGGGATGTAAGCAGACATTTGGGTCGTGTCTCCATCACTGACCGGATATCCCTGATCTCCCGAGAGCCCCTTCTCTCCAGAGCTGCCTTGGGGCCCCTTAAACACAAACACCCATCCAGTGTCATCACTCGCAATACCGGGGCATTGGTAATAATTATCGTTGGTATCACGAATAAACATTAACAATCCTAATTGCTTATAATCATTATCGTCGTCACCATCATGATCTTAAATATAATTTTCATCCATGCTCTTAATTACTTTCATTAGACCATCATCATCATGATCTTAAATATCATCATTATCCATCCTCACAATCACCTTCGTTATACCATCACCATCATCATCATAATCTTAAATATCATCATCATCATACCTCCCTATAATTACCTTCATTACACCATCATCATCATTTTAAACATTATCATTATATTCATCCTCATCATCATCTCCATTGTCATTGGTGTTGTCTGTTCTATCAGTAACAATGTGTATATTGTATAATCTGACTCTTTCGTATGTGTCTGTGGTGATGGTGTGGAGCGGTGGTGTAGCAGTTAGCGCTACGCTGCGCTACGAACACATTTTTTGCCCCACTTGATACAGTAAATCTGGCTGTGACGGTCCCACCTGATGACGGAGACTTGTGTTGCCTCCGAAACGTCGTGATTTATTATTTTATTCTTATTATTACTTTCAGTAATTTTAATTTTATTTTTTCACTACGTGACTTTACCGAAAAAAAACCAAAGAGTATGAATCCTTGCAGTCACGAAAGCTTCAAATCTAGAATCTCTGATCTGTGTGTCAGTGTTTCATTGCTTTCATGGCTTTATTTTGGTGATTTCGAAAAGTATATTGGTTTATCCATGTTTGTGTGTTATAGTACAGAGTTAGACTGATGGCCTTAATCTAAGTTGTCTTGTGGTTGTTGTTGGTTGTTTGACTTGCATCCCACTGGGATTTTTGCACACAGCGTTGGTGTACGGTGATTTTTTCCTGCAATATTTTGCTGTCTTTTCTTGGATTTCTGTTTGCACTTAGTCACATATTCACTTTAAGATGTTTTTCATGTTTTCTGTTTGTTGCGGTTGCACCCGATTCAAGAGCCGAATGGCTCACAGGGCTCTACCAAATAATGAACTTGAGTTTGTTTGGTATGGGGAGCCCGAGAGCGTTGGGCGATGTGGCTGCATTGCACTCACTCTCTCGCCGGGCGGTCCGGTGGGTCCTGCTCCCTTCCAGTCTTCCCCTTGCTCTCCCTGCAAGCCAAAAAAGCGTGACGGATTAAAACAAAAACAAAATTCATTACTGGACCACCAACACACACACGGATCCGGTCATATTCAGATTCCAAAGAACACAGGATGAGATGTTACTATCCTTTGTGCAAGCACTTCCAAGAGTTCATGAACAGTGAGCCTGGTGACATTTGGGGAGCGCATCGTCAGTAGTGAACCTTTGGTTCCTAGGGTGTTTCGACCTTTCACACGATACACCCTCCCAAAGGCGGCCAGCGACAGGGTGATCAATCCTACGCTTGCGTCCCATTCCCAATTAGTCATAGGAGTTGCCTTGTTGTTGATAGCCAACATCCCATGGGACTATGCATGGCAGGGGCGTCCTCCTCCCTGAGTCAAGCATTGTTGACTGCATACCTCCGGCCCTCTCACTTTGGGGCCCAGCTGGGGTCTTTCCTCTTCATCCAGAAAACTTCAAGCCAAAAATATCCCAAACTCCAAAAATAAAAATGCATCTCACCTTTTCACCTTTGTGCCCAGATATTCCTCTTGGCCCAGAGGGCCCTTGTGCCCTGAATAACAACAACAACAACAATAACAATAACAACAACAACAACACCGCCAACAAAGTGTACAAAAAAAATAAGAATAGATTTTACCCTTTCTGGCAATAAAACAGGGGGGGGGGGGGGGTTCCATTTAAAGCTTTCGTGACTGCAGGGATTCATATTCTTGTTTCTATCGGTAAAGTCACGTAGAAGGGAAATAAATATTTTTTTATTTCCCTTCTACGTGATTTTACCGAAAGAACCAATCGTATAGGGGGAGGGGAGATGGGGTGTCAAGATGCTCAAACAACAAATAGAAACCTTTCGCAAGGAATAAAGTTACTGCATTAACCACACACACACAGTGATGGTGGTGAACATACAAACACAAACACGGCTGTGTGATGCACCGTCTTTGACACCGATTGGCCTACAACAGAGCCAGCAGCAGCCTTCTTTATGGCCCAGTCTCACCACCAAAGTCACGTAGGTAAAAATTAAAATCAAAATTATTGAAAGTAAAATAAAATAAAATAAAATCACGACGTTTCGGAGGCAACACAAGCTTCCGTCTTCAGGTGGAACGTCGTGATTTTTATTTTATTTTATTTTACTTTCATTAATTTGAATTTGAATTTTTTACCTACGTGACTTTACCGAAAAAACCTAAGAATATGAATCCTTGCAGTCACGAAAGCTTCAAATCTAGAATTAAATGCTAGTTCGCCACTAAACCGGTCGTGTGCCGGGAGAGTAAAATCACCAGCGATTACGTCGCGGTACTCAAATTTGCAATCGTTTGTTTAGATTTACTCTGCAACACACAATCCGGTTGGGCTGAAGGTAGCAGCCAATTGGCACGTTTTTGCTTACGCGGCGTAGACAACCTTGCCGATTGGCTGGTCGTCTCAGGTGGTGGTGGTGGTGGGTTAACGACACAACATTTATATGAAACCCTCTAAACATGTATACAGTAAAAACCTTGGATTGTGAGTAACTTGGTCTGTGAGTGTTTTGCAAGACGAGCATTTTTTTTAATTAAATATTAACTTGATAAACGAGCGAGGTCTTGCAATACGAGCAGTAATGCTTTGCCTGCCGAGCGTCACGTGATCACAACTGATACACGAGTGCTTTGATATACGAGAGTTTAGGATTACAAGCTTGTTTCCGGAACGAATTATGCTCGCAATCCAAGGTTTTACTTTATAATTTTTTGACGTTTATCGCGGACACTCACCGAGTTCCCCGGGATCCCCGATTCGCCGTGGACTCCCATTCGCCCCGGTGTACCCTGGGAGGCGACAAATAAAAAAATGAATAACCAACATGCGGCGGGGCGAGTCCGATCCGGTGTTTTCAAGAGTCACGGCGGGTCATGCAGCCCGCGACGACGTCCGCTCGCTCAGGGCGCCGAAAGGTGAGTCTGTGTGTCCAGGTGAGACCGGGATGAGAGGGAGAACGGTTCGTGAGGGCGACCTGGGTCACGATGTTGACGAAAGGACACAAATACGTAACAAAATAGGTGCAGTGATATGAGCCAAGAGAGATCAGAGCAGAGACAACCAGATAGAGATCAGATCAAAGACAGCCAGCTAGAGATAAGAGCAGAGATAACCAGATAGAGATCAGAGACAGAGACATCCAGATAGAGATCAGATCAAAGACAGCCAGTTAGAGATAAGAGCAGAGATAACCAGATAGAGATCAGAGACAGAGACATCCAGATAGAGATCAGATCAAAGACAGCCAGTTAGAGATAAGAGCAGAGATAACCAGATAGAGATCAGAGACAGAGACATCCAGACAGAGATCAATGAGGCTTTCCTGGGTAACAGAGTGCAATAATCGATAATAATAATAAATAATAATAATGAATAATACATAACAATAAATAATAATGCATAATAAATAAAAATCAATAATAATGATTATTAATAAAATAAATAAAATAAATAATAATAATGATGAATAATAACAAGTAATAATGAGTATAATTATTAAATAAAATAATAAAATAATAAAAAATAATGACTAACACTGAATAAATAAGAAGCAATCATAATGAAAATAATAATGATTAATAATGAATAATAATAATGCATAATAATGAATAATAATTAATGATGAATAAGAATAAATAATATTGATTAATAGTGAATAATAACAATGAATAATAACGAATACTAATAATGAATAATATTGAATAATAATGAATAATAATAATGAATAATAATAATAAATTATAATGAATAATAATCAATGATAATAACGAATTATAATGATTAAAATGAACCATTGGGCCTCTGCTGCCGCGAACGCCTTGATCCCCGTGTCTCCATCCTTCCCGACGAGGCCCGTGGTGCCCTGCTCCCCCACGGGCCCAGATGACCCTTGTCACCCTGGTAAGAAAGACAACAACAACAGCAGCAACAACAACAAACAACAAATGGCAATCAACAAACAATCATGAACAACAATAAACGGTGGAACGATAGACAATAGCTAAGAACAATGAGACACAAACAACAATGAACAACAAACAATAGGGAATTCATATTCTTGGTTCTTTCGGTAAAGTCACGTAGAAGGGAAAAAAATAAAATAACAAAAATATAAAACAGTAAAATTCTCTCGCTCGGACCGCTGGCTGCGAACTTCACGTGCGCATGTGTTGGCGGCGGAAGGTTAACTACCTCGCCTGGTGTACAGGAGGTCGTGGGTTCAATCCCAACCCTGACGCCTGCTGCTGTATATTTGGAGTTTGCGTGTCTCTCTCTCTCATCATCATCACGGTGGCTAGGAGATGTTAACTACCTCGCCTGGTGTACAGGAGGTCGTGGGTTCAATCCAACCCTGACGCCTGCTGCTGTATATTTGGAGTTTGCGTGTCTCTCTCTCATCATCACAGTGGCTAGGAGATGTTAACTACCTCGCCTGGTGTACAGGAGGTCGTGGGTTCAATCCCAACCCTGACGCCGCTGCTGTATATGGAGTTTGCGTGTCTCTCTCTCTNATCATCACAGTGGCTAGGAGATGTTAACTACCTCGCCTGGTGTGCAGGAGGTCGTGGGTTCAATCTCAACCCTGACGCCTGCTGTATATTTGGAGTTTGCGTGTCTCTCTCTCTCATCATCACGGTGGCTAGGAGATGTTGACTACCTCGCCTGGTGTACAGAGGTCGTGGGTTCAATCCCAACCCTGACGCCTGCTGCTGTATATTTGGAGTTTGCGTGTCTCTCTCTCTCATCATCACGGTGGTAGGAGATGTTGACTACCTCGCCTGGTGTACAGGTCGTGGGTTCAATCCCAACCCTGACGCCTGCTGCTGTATATTTGGAGTTTGCGTCTCTCTCTCATCATCATCACGGTGGCTAGGAGATGTTAACTACCTCGCCTGGTGTACAGGAGGTCGTGGTTCAATCCCAACCCTGACGCCTGCTGTATATTTTGGAGTTTGCGTGTCTCTCTCTCTCATCATCACAGTGGCTAGGAGATGTTAACTACCTCGCCTGGTGTGCAGGAGGTCATGGGTTCAACCTGACGCCTGCTGCTGTATATTTGGAGTTTGCGTGTCTCTCTCTCATCATCATCACGGTGGCTAGGAGATGTTGACTACCTCGCCTGGTGTACAGGAGGTCGTGGTTCAATCCCAACCCTGACGCCTGCTGCTGTATATTTGGAGTTTGCGTGTCTCTCTCTCATCATCACGGTGGCTAGGAAATGTTGACTACCTCGCCTGGTGTACAGGAGGTCGTGGGTTCAATCCCAACCCTGACCCTGCTGCTGTATATTTGGAGTTTGCGTGTCTCTCTCTCATCATCACGGTGGCTAGGAGACTGTTAACTACCTCGCCTGGTGTACAGGAGGTCGTGGGTTCAATCCCAACCCTGACGCCTGCTATATTTGGAGTTTGCGTGTCTCTCTCTCTGCATCATCATCAACGCGTGGTGAGATGTTTCTCCCTGGTGTGCTCGTGGGTTCAATCCCAACCCACGCTGCTGCTGTATATTTGGAGTTTGCGTGTCTCTCTCTCTTCTCACGGTGGCGAGATGTTGATACCTCGCCTGGTGTACAGGAGGTCGTGGGTAATCCCAACTGACGCCCTGCTGAATTTGAGTTTCGTGTCTCTCTCCTCATCTCACAGTGGCGGAATGTTGATCCTCGCCTGGTGTGCAGGAGGTGTGGGTTCAATCCCAACCCTGACGCCTGCTGCTGTATATTTGGAGTTTGCGTGTCTCTCTCTCTCATCATCACATGGCGAGTTAACTACCTCGCCTGGTGTGCAGGAGGTCGTGGGTTCAATCCCAACCCTGACGTCTGCTGTATATTTGGAGTTTGCGTGTCCTCTCTCAATCATCACAGTGGCTAGGAGATGTTGACTACCTCGCCTGGTGTGCAGGAGGTCGTGGTTCAATCCCAACCCTGACGCCGCTGTATATTTGGAGTTTGCGTGTCTCTCTCTCATCATCATCACGGTGGCTAGGAGATGTTGACTACCTCGCCTGGTGTGCAGGAGGTCGTGGGTTCAATCCCAACCCTGACGCCTGCTGTGTATTTGAGTTTGCGTGTCTCTCTCTCTCTCTCTCATCATCATCACGGTGGCTAGGAGATGTTACTACCTTGCCTGGTTGCAAGGTCGATCCCAACCCTGACGCCTGTATATTTGGAGTTTGCGTGTCTCTCTCTCCCCNGGCGCGTGGATCCCCTCCGGGTTTTCCCTCCGCATTTAGATCAACGGCACGCGTTCAAAGTGTTGGCTACTGCATTCCACGTGATAAGCGACTTTGCTGAGCTAATTTGTGCGGAAGAGCTACATAGCTCAGTGGGCCTCCCCTGGCAAAATAAAACATGTTTAAGTTGTACCTTCCGTCCAATTTTCCTCTCTCTCCAGGTTTGCCAATCTTCCCTTCCAAACCCTACAACAAAATGAGATCATCATCGACAGCAGCAGCAGCAACAACAAACGCATCAATACCATCATCATCATCGCCATCCGCAGCAGCAGCATCATCATTAGCAGCATTAGTAGCAGCATCATCATCGTGAGCAGCAGCAACAGCAGCAGGAACAACAACAGATGCACGCTCATCAGCAACAGGATTTTTCTGTTGCGGGTAGTCACTTTAAGATGTTTCTTGTTCGCGTTTTTGTTTTTGTTGCGGTTGCACCCGAGTCAAGAGCCGCATGGCTCACAGGGTTATCTCCATATGTCTAAACGGCAAAGTTGTGATTATGTGTGTCTGTTCAATATGTTTAGCAGTGGCGGCTCCTGCAAAATCTCTCAGGGGGGGCAAATGTCTGGATGATTGATAAGGATAAGGTCCACCCATGCAATGGATAAATTAACAGCTTAAGCATGTAAAGGCAACTTCACTCTTTAATATTAATGAAAAATAAAGTGACTTACAATACATCTTGTTTGTTCTATACTCACTATTAAAACTATTATTAAAGATTCTGTAGGTGGCCACAAATTATATTGTTGGATGAAACGTGCTTACGTATGATGACGTAAGCACGTATGATGACGTAAGCACGTTAGTGCGAGCCCTCCCGGAAGCCATAGAGAATGCATTGGAGCGCCGCCGTTCGAAAAAAANCATCTTTGAATGTAAGTCTATGGGCCACTCGGGGCGATTCTCAGCCGGAGTGAAATCGCCCAAAAAGAGGCGGTACTCCACAGAACGTGACATGACGCTGATTGGACTATATCCAGAGGCTGCAGTGACGGCTAGCGTGACTCTGTGGTTGAATGACATTGGTGGTGCGTCGCCCAATCGCCCTAATGAAGAAACCGCCCCTGGTTATACCCCGGCTGCAACAAACTTGACATTTGCCAGGGTACTTTCCAGACTGTAACCATGCAANCATTATAAAATCACTTTTTTTTTTGGGGGGAGGGGACTTAATTTTTTTTTGCACGTGACTGTACTCACAGTCTGACGTGCACCAAAGCGTAACGGTATGTATGTAGCGGAGTTCGATTCCCGCTCACGGCCACCACCGGTGACGATTTTTTAACCGCTCCTGGGCCTCCCCTAGGTCGACTCAGCCTTAAACGAGTAACTGCTGCGGTGTGTGAACATCACCACTGGGGAGACAAAGGCGGCCGGGCGTGGTGAATCCAAGTCCCGGGCAAAGCCGGGGTAGTAGAAGCAAGTACCTACTAAATGAAACTGAAATGAAATTAAACTGAAATCTTTGTAGGTTTTTTCGGTAAAGTCACGTAGGTAAAAAAATAAAATTAAAATTAATAAAAGTAATAATAGAAACAAAATAAAATAATAAAATATTTTATTTTGTTTCTATTATTAATAAAACATTTTGTTTCTATTATTAATTACATATTTTATTTTGTTCCTATTATTAATAACATATTTTATTTTGTTCCTATTATTAATAAAATATTTTATTTGTTTCTATTATTAATACAATATTTTGTTCCTATTATTAATAACATATTTTATTTAGTTTCTATCGTTACTTTTATTAATTTGAATTTTATTTTTTTACCTACGTGACTTTACCGAAAAAAACCTAAGAGTACATGAATCCTTGCAGTCACCAAAGCTTCAAATCTAGAATTAAATCTTTGTCTTCGTGCATCTGGCGTGGTGCTGGCCACCCACCCCAAGTGCGCCGTGCCGGCCTTCGCTAACAGCACTTGCCCCAGCAGTCCCTTAAGGCTACACGGGGTGTGAGGATCTTTGTCTTTGTAGAGAGACAGAGAGCCACACACTGACCCTGACGCCCACGATGCCCGAGTCACCAACTGGCCCGTCGCTGCCTTTGACCCGATCTCCGCCCTCTCTCCACTCTCCCCGTCCGGACCCGGGTCACCCTTGTCTCCCTAGGGCGACACGGGGAGGATTCACGCGGGGAAGGGGATGGGAGGGAGAACTGAGAGGGGTCACATCCCGTCCGAAAGCCGTCGCCTGCTCTTACGCGATCCACCATTTGCACGTTTCACTGCGCCGCCGATGCAAAAGTAGTTTTTGCCGAGTTCGTGCCGTGGTCCGTCGATGGTTGCCGGCCGCGCGGGGAAAGTCCGCGTCCGTCGTAAAAACAACAACAAAAACAACAACAACAAAAACACCCGATCGAGGTTTCACGAGAAACCCGCCTGCCAAACGCGCTCCTCCAAATCCGCATGAAACGAAACCGATAAAAAAACATCAGGCGGAGCTTCCAAGCATTTTCCTTTTCCTCCTTCTCACTTTTTTGGAAGACGCTGCCGCTGATATCCAGCCTCGTGACCCGGGACCAGAGGTCGCAACCGGGTACCCGATACCCGTACCCTACCCGATACCCGGCTACCCGTACCCGCTGGGTACGGGTACCCGTTTGCGACCCTGGTGCGGCCGGGTACGGGTAGGCCGTGAGTCACTGGTGAGTCACCGTTTGTCACTCATTTCCCAACGTCTTGTCTCTTCTCACAATTCAAGTTCCTAGAATCAACCCACCCGCGTCTGCAACATGGCTTCATCCCAGAGGTCGCAATCGGGTACCCGTACCTGTACCCTACCCGTACCCGGCCGGGCACGGGTAGGGTACGGGTACGGCCGGGTACGGGTACCCGTTGCGACCCTGGTGCGGCGGGTACGGGTAAGGAATCAAAACCCGTTTGCGACCTCTGCCAGGACCCTCTGTTGGCCACCAAGGACATGGAAACGTGAGCAGAGTGGACCAGCATGACCCCCACTCTGCGTGACCCCCCCCCCCCCCTCCTGGCTACGGCCCGCAGATCGATTCCAGCTCGCGGTCACCAACGCCGGCGACGATTTAGCCCAACCGGTCCTGGCCCTGCCACCCCCCCCACCCCCTCTCCCTCCCTCCTAGGTCGACTCAGCCTCAAATACGTCATCTCGAGTGCCGTGCCGGCCTTCACGTGAGGGCGCTGCTCCTCGCTAACGGCACTTGCCCCCGACGGGCTGGTGGCCTGGCGCCACGGGTGGGGGCTTTGTCTTTGTGAGCTCTCTCCCCCTGATCCGCGCGGGTTGCCTCCAGGATTCTCCGATTCTTTCCCAGAGATAGACCCGCCCTCCCAACTCCCCCCCTCCCNACCCCCCCTCCCNACCCCCNTCCCCACTNCCCACCTCCCACCCCCCCCNTCCCCNTCCCACCCCCTCCCACCCCCCCTCCCACCCCACCTCCCCACTCCCCCCCTCCCCCCTCCCNACCCCCCCTCCCCCCCCCCCCTCCCACCCCCACTCCCACCCCCCCCCNCCCCCCCCACCCCCCTCCCCACTCCCCCCCCCCCCCCCACNTCCCCCCCCCCCCCTCCCCNTCCCACCCCCCCCCTCCCCCCCTCCCACCCCCCACCTCCCACCCCNACCCCTCCCCTCCCACCCTTCCCTCCCCACNCCCTCCCACTCCCCCCCCTCCCACTCCCCCCTCCCACTCCCCCCTTCCCACCCCCCCTCCCCACCCCACTTCCCACTCCCCCCNTCCCTCCCCCCNTCCCCACTCCCTCCCNTCCCACCCTTCCCTCCCACTCCCCCCTCCCCACTCCCCCCTCCCACTCTCCCTCCCCACTCCCCCCTGCCCACTCCACCATCCCCACTCTCACCTCCCCACTCCCCCGCCCNACCCCCCTTTATTATTTTTTTTTATAAAAGCTTTAACTATTTTCAATTTATAATTTCTATTAAATTTTCTATCTAAGTGACTTCACCGAAAGAACCAAGAATCTGAATTGCTGCTGAAGTCACGAAAGTTTTAAGTCAAAATTGAACAAAAAAAAAATTAATCGGAGCGGTAAACGGTCACGTTGTACCGCCACCGACGTCAAAACCGGAGCCGGCGAAACCGCGCGGTGACAGTGACGGTGGTGGTGGTGACGGTGACGGTGGTGGTGGCGGTGGTGGTGGTGACGGTGGTGGTGATGGTGGTGGTGGCGGTGGTGGTGGTGACGGTGGTGACAGTGACGGTGGTGGTGACGGTGGTGGTGGTGGTGACGGTGGTGGTGGTGGTGGTGACGGTGGTGGTGGTGGTGGTGGCGGTGGTGGTGGTGACGGTGGTGGTGGTGNCGGTGGTGGTGGTGGCGGTGGTGGTGGCGGTGGTGGTGGTGACGGTGGTGGTGGTGACGGTGGTGGTGGCGGTGGTGGTGGCGGGATTCCAGGAAGCAAACCTTGAGTCCGTCGTTTCCGCCCGATCCCTCCTCGCCACCGGAGCCAACTTCTCCCTGCGGGACAACGGAAGCCGCACAGATGGCAGAGCGGCACGGCGCTTGTTGTTGTTGTTGTTGGTGTTGTTGTTGTTGACTTTGCTCCCCCCCACCCCCCGGACGCAACTACGATTAGCGGAGTCGGCTACGCACGGTGCGAAAGATGTTCAACACACGTACACACTGCCCGTAGATTGACACTGCCCATAGATTGACACTGCCCATAGACTCAACACTACCCATAGACTCAACACTACCCATAGACTCAACACTGCCCATAGACTCAACACTACCCATAGACTAACACCACCCACATACTCAACACTACCCATAGACTCAACACTGCCCATAGACTCAACACTCCCCATAGACTCAACACTACCCATAGTCTAACACTGCCCATAGACTCAACACTGCCCATAGACTCAACACTACCCATAGGCTGACACTGCCCATAGACTCACACTGCCCATAGACTCACACTGCCCATAGACTAACACTACCCATAGACTCAACACTTCCCATAGATTCAACACTACCCATAGACTCAACACTACCCATAGACTCAACACCACCCACATACTCAACACCACCAGAGACTAACATACCCATAGACTCAACACTGCCCATAGACTCAACACTGCCCATAGACTCCTTGAGTGCAACTCAGTTTTGTGCAACTCCATTGCACACAAACTCCACTCACTCACTCTCAGTAGAACAGGGGGAGATCACACAAAGTCCACTCACTCGCTCTGTAGAACAGGGGGATCATACAAACTCCACTCACTCACTCTGTAGAACAGGGGAGATCATACAAATTCCACTCACTCTGTACAACAGGGGAGATCATACAAACTCCACTCACTCTGCAGAACAGGGGGAGATCATACAAGCTCCACTCACTCACTCTGTAGAACAGGGGAGATCATACAAACTCCACTCACTCACTCTGTAGAACAGGGGGAGATCATACAAACTCCACTCACTCACTCTGTAGAACAGGGGAGATCACACAAACTCCACTCACTCACTCTCTCTGTAGAACAGGGGAGATCACACAAACTCCACTCACTCACTCTGTAGAACAGGGGAGATCATACAAACTCCACTCACTCACTCTGCAGAACAGGGGAGAACAGACAAACTCCACTCACTCACTCACAGAACAGGGGGAGATCACACAAACTCCACTCACTCTACAGAACAGGGGAGATCATACAAACTCCACTCACTCTGCAGAACAGGGGAGATCATACAAACTCCACCCAGAAAGGAGCCCGAGTCGGGAGTTGAACCCAGGGCCTTCTGCTATCAGCCTCTCATCTCTCCAGACGGCGTTCCCACTCACCCGTAGTCCCATCAGCCCTGCCTCGCCTGGAACGCCCGGACCTCCGGTGTATCCCTGGGTACAAGCAAAGACAAAGATCCCCCGCGTAACCTTCAAGGCAGACTTGTCGGGGCAAGTGCCGTTCGCGCGAGTAGCACCTATGGAGGCCGACACGGCGCACGAGGGGGAGGCTGGCCAGCACCACGCCCGGCCGCCTTTGTCTCCCCGGTGCTGATGTTTATCACTTCATCACACGTGTGCCGTCGGCTTCGCATCACGAGGTGAAGGACATCTCCCGGAGACTAGTGCATCACCCTGAGTAAGAGAGCGGCTCGCAGAAGCGGATATGACAGAGCTACTTCTGAAATCCCCTTCTTCTTATTCAAGTGACGCTCTAGTGCACACAGAACGAGCCGTGGAAGTGGATATGACAGAGCTACCTCTTAAATCCCTTCTTATTCAAGTGGCGCTTTGGTGTACACAGAACGCCCGTGGAAACGGATATGACAGAGCTACCTCTTAAATCCCTTCTTATTCAAGTGGCGCTTTGGTGTACACATAACGCCCGTGGAAACGGATATGACAGAGCTACCTCTGAAATCCCCTTCTTATTCAAGTGGCGCTTTGGTGTACACAGAACGCCCGTGGAAACGGATANGAAGAGCCTCTTAAATCCCCTTNTTATTCAAGTGGCGCTTTGGTGTACACAGAACGCCGTGGAAACGGATATGACAGAGCTACCTCTTAAATCCCCTTCTTATTCAAGTGGGCTTTGGTGTACACAGAACGCCCGTGGAAACGGATATGACAGAGCTACTCTGAAATCCCCTTCTATTCAAGTGGCGCTTTGGTGTACACAGAACGCCCTGGCGGATATGACAGAGCTACCTCTGAAATCCCTTCGTCTTCAAGGACGCTTGGCACACACAGCAAAGTCACATTATAAACCCGCTCTGCCATTGACCGTCCAATGAGGCCAAACCTGTTGAAATTCTCATCTGGGAATTCGGCCAAATTGGCGCACGAACACATTGATGGTGAGTCCACCAACTCGTGACATTGAGAACCCGGTCGAGAGCCTCTGATAGCGCGAGTTGTCTGACCTGGCCGGCATAGGTACAGCACAACAACGAGTAAGCGTCACCGGGGAAGCTAAGCGAGTTTCAGCCTGGATACTGCTCGGATGGGCGAAGCTCCCATCATGTGAACAGGTGTCCAAACTGCATCGGGCCGCATCGAATATGAACTCCTGACAATTACCTTGTCTCCTTTGTCGCCAGGGGTCCCTCTGTCGCCAGGACTCGCAATCCCTGGGGAAAGAGCTTCGTGAGACTCGGGACGATTGCACGACCTAGACAAAGACAAAGTCGCTAGCCTTTGACAGCCACTGGGGCAATGCTGTTAGCGAGAGACCTACGAAGTCCGACTGTGCACACGAGGGGGTGGGGGCTGCCCCACGGACGGCCGCCTGTCTCCCAGGCGATGTTTAACATCGCACCAGGTACTCATTTGAGGCTGAGTCGACCTAGGGAAAGCCCAGGACCGGTTCAGATAATCGTCACCGGGTGTTGGCCGTGAGAGGGATTCGATCTCGGGTTGCCGGGTTCGTGAGCGTAGCGCGAAACCCGCCACCTCCAAATATACAGCAGCAGGCGGCAGGGTCGGGATCGAACCACGACCTCCTGCACACCAGGCGAGGTAGTTAACATCTCCTAGCCACCTTGATGATGATGAAAGAGAGACGCAAACTCCAAATATACAGCAGCAGGCGTCAGGGTCGGGATCGAACCCACGACCTCCTGTACACCAGGCGAGGTAGTTAACATCTCCTAGCCACCGTGCGATGCGGCGACCGTCTTTGTTCTGACGCCATAGTCATGAACCCGCCGCTGCTGCGAGAGTCACGGTCACGTGAGTCTGCACGTGGCGGCCGTTGCTCGATGACGAGACCGCCAACGGGGCAGGAATAAAAGAAACAAAAACGGAAGGAGTTTGCGCGTCACCCCTCGTCACCCATCGTCACCCCTCGCGTGCCCAGCCACCGCATGCCTAAACAGCTTTTGTTCGGCCGGATCGAGGGGCTAAACGGCCACGGCACGGGCTAGAGAAGAGATGGAGTGATGTGGTACAGGAGGACGTGGAGCTGAGTGGATGACTGGTACCAGCGGTGTCAAGATCGGCTCTGTGGATGAGGCTCGTGAAGGACGCTGCTGGGCAGTTGGAGGCAGTCGCCCTCCACAACAACGGAGGGCGGAGGAGCGACGCTCACAACAACGAGCGGAGCGCCGGGTGGCTAAAGCACAGCAAGTTGGTACAGGGGTGGTATCAGCCGGTCATCTCGGTCATCGCCGTACTCGCCCGTGACCTCCTGCCAGCGGGCGTTCGACACTTCACGTGGCCTCAAGCTGCACATGGCCTGGCACAAGCGTCGTGGTGACGTCACCGCACTTAGTGGCGAATGGCGGTTGTTGTTGTTGAGTACGTGAGTGCGTTAGTGCGTCAGTGCGTTAGTGCGTAAGGCCAGCGGTGTTTCTTGCTGTCGTTAATCCACCTCCACCGAGGTCGACCTCTGCCCCTGCCCCCTCTCCATTCCCAAGCCGACCGATGCCTCGAGTCCCGAGGTCCAGAGGTAGAGGCGGAGGGGGGGGGGGTAAAGACGCGGTTCTGGGAGAATGCAGCGGAGAGAGACGGGGGGCGGGGGGGGGAAGGGCGGCGGGGNGGTCTCACCGTTGGCCCCACGTCGCCCGGCGCTCCGATCTCCCCGTGGGCCCGCGGTGACCCTGCAGGAGAGGGCCGGGGTCAGGCCGCTCGACCGCGCGGCGCTCAAAAACAACCGACGAAGGATACACTGAACTATTTGAATGATCCCCCATTGGAACCTCATTTGGTGTTGGACCAGATGACGCCAAAAGGCGCACGACTCAAAGACAATGCAACATCAGAGTATGAGAGCTCGGGTAAGCATTTACATCATTGGAACCTCCTTTACCAGAGAGAGAGACGCAAACTCCAAATATACAGCAGCAGGCGTCAGGGTCAGGATCGAACCCACGACCTCCTGTGCTCCAGGCGAGGTAGTTAACACCTCGCGGTGAAACAGCCCGAGAAGTGTGACGAAGGCTGTCGATAATGACGGGTGTGTGTGTGCGTGCGTGTGCGTGTGTGCGTGCGTGTGCGTGTGCGTGTGTGCGTGTGTGTGCGTGTGCGTGTGTGTGCGCGTGTGTGTGTGCATGTGTGCGTGTGTGTGTGTGCATGCGTATGCGTGCGCGTGCGTGTGTGTGTGCGTGTGAGTACGGAAACGGGGGGGGTATGTGTAGTATTAAAAGGGAGGGATCTCCGACGAAACTTACCGGCATTCCTGGGATCCCTTTCGCTCCAGGGGACCTGGAGGCCCTGGGAGACCCTGCTAATCGAGACGCAATTAATACAAAAGAAGACAAAGACGTCCCCCTTCGGGCACCCCCCGCCACCCCACCACCACCCAGTACAGCCATCGCAGACTCCTGGGGGGCAAGTGCTGGTGTGGACACGCCGACAGGCAAGGTAACAATTTTTTTTAGGCCGAGTCGACCTAGGGGAGGCCCAGCAACGGTTCAGATATAATGGCCACCGTTGATTGGTCGTGAGCGGGATCGAACTAGGAGTATAGTGCGGAGCGCTAGCCACTCCATTGCCGCTCCCCATAATTAATACGCACAGAGACACGCACACATTAACCTCGATTTTATACTTGATTTTGATATATTTCAGCTCTGAGAATTTTAAAAATGTGTTTGACTGTCAAACCAATATTGACTTGAAGAAGAAGATCTCAGAGCTAGTTGTGTGATATCCGCTTCCGCGGGTCTTTCTGTGTGCAACAGAGAGCCACTTGAAGGAGAATGGATCTCAGAGGTAGGTCTGTGATATCCGCTTCAGCGGGCCTATCTGTGTGCAACAGAGAGTCAGTTGAAGGAGAATGGATCTCAGAGGTAGGTCTGTGATATCCGCTTTCGCGGGCCGTTCTCTGCGAATGTCCAAAGAAAGTTGGTCGCAATTTAGGACTACGAGAAATCCTTGCTCCCCCTTGTCGCCGACTTCTCCCATCATGCCCTGTAAAGGTAAATACACACGCGAGCACACACGCACAATACACACACATACACACGCGCACACACACACACGCGCGCGCACACACACACGAGCACACACACGTACGCACACACGCACATACAAAAGAGTGTTGAGCATGGGCAGGTTGAGTCTATGGAGTGTTGAATCTATGGGCAGTGTTGAGTCTATGGGCAGTGTTGAATCTATGGGCAGTGTTAGTCTATGGNTAGTGTTGAGTCTATGGGTAGTGTTGAGTCTGTGGGTAGTGTTGAGTCTATGGGTAGTGTTGAGTCTATGGTAGTCTTGAGTCTATGGGCAGTGTTGAGTCTATGGAAGTGTTGAGTCTATGGGAAGTGTTGAGTCTATGGGTAGTGTTGAGTCTATGGGAGTCTTGAGTCTATGGGCAGTGTTGAGTCTATGGAAGTGTTGAGTCTATGGGAAGTGTTGAGTCTATGGGAAGTGTTGAGTCTATGGCAGTATTGAGTCTATGGGTAGTGTTGAGTCTATGGAGTGTTGAGTCTATGGAAGTGTTGAGTCTATGGGCAGTGTTGAGTCTGGGTGGTGTTGAGTCTATGGGTAGTGTTGAGTCTATGGGCAGTGTTGAGTCTATGGGCAGTGTTGAGTCTATGGGCAGTGTTGAGTGTATGGGCAGTGTTAGTCTATGGGCAGTGTTGAGTCTATGGGCAGTGTTAGTCTATGGGCAGTGTTGAGTCTATGGGCAGTGTTGAGTCTATGGGCAGTGTTGAGTGTATGGGCAGTGTTAGTCTATGGGCAGTGTTGAGTCTATGGGCAGTGTTAGTCTATGGGCAGTGTGAGTCTATGGGCAGTGTTAGTCTATGGGCAGTGTTGAGTCTATGGGCAGTGTCGAGTCTATGGGCAGTGTTGAGTCTATGGGCAGTGTTGAGTCTATGGGCAGTGTTGAGTCTATGAGTAGTGTTGAGTCTATGAGTAGTGTTGAGTCTATGGTAGTGTTGAGTCTATGAGTAGTGTTGAGTCTATGGGTAGTGTTGAGTCTATGGGAGTGTTGAGTCTATGGGCAGTGTTGAGTCTATGGGCAGTGTTGAGTCTATGAGTAGTGTTGAGTCTATGAGTAGTGTTGAGTCTATGAGTAGTGTTGAGTCTATGAGTAGTGTTGAGTCTATGAGTAGTGTTGAGTCTATGGGTAGTGTTGAGTCTATGGGCAGTGTTGAGTCTATGGTAGTGTTGAGTCTATGGGCAGTGTTGAGTCTATGGGCAGTATTGAGCCTATGAGTAGTGTTGAGTCTATGAGTAGTGTTGAGTCTATGAGTAGTGTTGAGTCTATGGGTAGTGTTGAGTCTATGGGCAGTGTTGAGTCTATGGGCAGTGTTGAGTCTATGGGCAGTGTTGAGTCTATGAGTAGTGTTGAGTCTATGGATAGTGTTGAGTCTATGGGTAGTGTTGAGTCTATGGGCAGTGTTGAGTCTATGGGCAGTGTTGAGTCTATGGGCAGTGTTGAGTCTATGGCAGTGTTGAGTCTATGGGCAGTGTTGAGTCTATGGGTAGTGTTGAGTCTATGGTAGTGTTGAGTCTATGGGTAGTGTTGAGTCTATGGGCAGTGTTGAGTCTATGGGCAGTGTTGAGTCTATGGGCAGTGTTGAGTCTATGGGCAGTGTTGAGTCTATGGCAGTGTTGAGTCTATGGCAGTGTGAGTCTATGAGTAGTGTTGAGTCTATGGGCAGTGTTGAGTCTATGGGCAGTGTTGAGTCTATGGGCAGTGTTAGTCTATGGCAGTGTGAGTCTATGGCAGTGTTGAGTCTATGGGCAGTGTTGAGTCTATGGGCAGTGTTGAGTCTATGTGCAGTGTTGAGTCTATGGCAGTGTTGAGTCTATGGGCAGTGTTGAGTCTATGTGCAGTGTGAGTCTATGGGCAGTGTTGAGTCTATGGCACTGTGAGTCTATGAGCAGTGTTGAGTCTATGTGCAGTGTTGAGTCTATGTGCAGTGTTGAGTCTATGGCAGTGTTGAGTCTATGTGCAGTGTGAGTCTATGGAGTGTTGAGTCTATGGCAGTGTTGAGTCTATGGGCAGTGTTGAGTCTATGGGCAGTGTTGAGTCTATGGCAGTGTTGAGTCTATGGGCAGTGTTGAGTCTATGTGCAGTGTGAGTCTATGGGCAGTGTTGAGTCTATGGAGTGTTGAGTCTATGTGCAGTGTGAGTCTATGGGCAGTGTTGAGTCTATGGGCAGTGTTGAGTCTATGGGCAGTGTTGAGTCTATGGGCAGTGTTGAGTCTGTGGGCAGTGTTGAGTCTATGGGCAGTGTTGAGTCTATGGCAGTGTTGAGTCTATGGGTAGTGTTGAGTCTATGGGCAGTGTTGAGTCTATGGGCAGTGTTGAGTCTATGGGCAGTGTTGAGTCTATGGGCAGTGTTGAGTCTATGGGCAGTGTTGAGTCTATGGGCAGTGTTGAGTCTATGGGCAGTGTTGAGTCTATGGGCAGTGTTGAGTCTATGGGCAGTGTTGAGTCTATGGGCAGTGTTGAGTCTATGGCAGTGTTGAGTCTATGGCAGTGTGTGTATTGAACTTCTTTTGCACCGTACGTAGCGGGGGAAGGACAACAAACTAAACACAAAATCAGTTCGAGCGAAATGAGTTTGCCAATCTAGACGACGACGACGATTTTAAGTGCACCGTAGCTCCCAGTTCCTTCCTAATATCGGCGGAAGAAACGTTCCAGACGGCCGCAGAAGCGCATCTGAAAGCGCCTCGCCCGCGACGGCGATGATGATGCGGTGACCACCGCCTTCGTTTGTCGGCCAGCCAAAGGCCGTCGCCGCTGCTACGATGACCGGAGTGTCGCGTGATGATGGCTCATAGCTCCTAGATGAGATCCAGGGTATTGCGTGGTTCATTTGTGACGAGCGCGTCACGCGTGTAAACGCCACGGGTTGAGAGTTTTTTAAATCCGCGCTTACGATGTCTCCAGGTCCTCCAAGAATCCCAACGTCACCCGGCGGACCCTGGAGAGGCCAGAGACACAAATTAACGAGCGTTCAGATTTAACTTCACACTCCCGTCAAACGGACCGCACGCACCACACCCCACGAGTCACCCTGACCCCACCACACCCCCAATGCATTGCATCACAATTCAGAGCGCGCAGTTTCGAGAGGGTGCGCGCGGGCAAGCGACGGGGAGCCGTTACCTTGATGCCTTGAGACCCGGCGTCGCCTTGAAGCCCATCATCACCCCTGGCTCCTGGGGGGAGATAAAACTGGGAGTGGATACGTTCTGGAGAGTGCAGGCCAGAGCCGCAAGCGAGCTCGCGGGCAATGAATGCGACAAACAAATTAAAAGATCCGTGGTCCAATTGGGTACATTTGACAGTCGTTATTTGGTAGGCGCGGGGCGATGTTGCTGCTGCTGCTGCTGTGGTCTAGCCTAGGGGCACCCCGTAGCAGCTGCCCCTGTGTGTCAGTCTGTCAGTAGGGAGGTGATGTCGCTGCTGCTGTGGTCGAGCCTAGGGGCACCCCTGTTGGCAGCTGCCCCTGTGTGTTAGTCTGTCAGTAGGGGAGNCGATGTCGCTGCTGCTGCTGTGGTGGAGCCTAGGGGCACCCCAGTAGCAGCTGCCCCGCGTGACGACGGGCGATCATCGCTCCCGCTGCGTTCTCCCGGGCGCAGGCTGTGGTAGCCTCACAACAGCGGGGCGTGAACGTGGACAGTGGCGTTCTCCCAAGCGAACACGCCGCGATTGGGGGTAGCCTCCGCTCCTTGAGAGCTACGCCACAGGGCGTCTTGAAGCGGACGGCGTGTGCCGTGTTCTCCGGCTCGTTTCTTTCTCTCCCGCACGTGTTGCGCGCTGCGGGGAGCGGTGGCGCAGCGGTTAGCGCTGCGCTGCGCTACGAAGCCGGCGACCCGGGTTCGATTCGCCGCTCACGGACAACACCGGGGACGATTATTTTAACTGTCTTGGGCCTCCCCTAGGTCGGCTCAGCCTCAAATTGGTACCTGGTGCGGTGTGCAAACATCGCCACTGGGGAGACAAAGGCGGCCGGGCGTGGTGTTGGCCACCCACCCCTCGTGTGTCGTTTCGGCTTTCATAGGTGCTCGCTAACAGCACTTGCCCNGACAGTCTGCTCAAGGCTACACGGGGGGGTCTTTGTGCGTGCAGCGCTTTAAAATTTAGTTATGAAAGGCGCTTCGTGAAAATCTAAGATTATTATGAAGACACCTGTCGATATTTTACTATACAGACATTGTTATCAACCAAACACAAATATGGAGGGGAAACCCGGAGGACCTGGAGAGAGACACGCAAACTCCAAATATACAGCAGCAGCAGGCGTCAGGGTCGGGATCGAACCCACGACCTCCTGTACACCAGGCGAGGTAGTTAACATCTCCTAGCCACCGTGATGATGATGAGAGAGAGACACGCAAACTCCAAATATACAGCAGCAGCAGGCGTCAGGGTCGGGATCGAACCCACGACCTCATGTACACCAGACGAGGTAATTAACATCTCCTAGCCACCGTGATGATGATGATGAGAGAGAGACACGCAAACTCCAAATATACAGCAGCAGCGTCAGGGTCGGGATCGAACCCACGACCTCCTGTACACCAGGCGAGGTAGTTAACATCTCCTAGCCACCGTGATGATGATGAGAGAGAGACACGCAAACTCCAAATATACAGCAGGGTGTCAGGGTCGGGATCGAACCCACGACCTCCTGCACACCAGACGAGGTAGTTAACATCTCCTAGCCACCGTGATGATGATGAGAGAGAGACACGCAAACTCCAAATATACAGCAGCAGGCGTCAGGGTCGGATCGAACCCACGACCTCCTGTATACCAGACGAGGTAGTTAACATCTCCTAGCCACCGTGATGATGATGAGAGAGAGACACGCAAACTCCAAATATACAGCAGGCGAGGTAGTCAACATCTCCTAGCCACCGTGATGATGATGAGAGAGAGACACGCAAACTCCAAATATACAGCAGGCATCTCAGGGTCGGGATCGAACCCACGACCTCCTGTACACCAGGCGAGGTAGTTAACATCTCGTCAGGCGAAGGTATTTACCAGGAGGGTCTGCCGGATTCGAACCGCGAGCCTCCGCAACGGGTGGGAACGCGGCTACTGCTGGGTACCCGACGTTGGTTAAACGTTAATCGTTGCAACTCACCCTCTTGCCTTTAATTCCCGACATCCCTGGAGGGCCTCTATCTCCCTGCAGGCCCTGGGGGTGGAAATGAGTTCGCAGGGAGACCGTCACGGCAAGCACAGGATGGGCACTCTCACAGCGGCCACGTCAGAAGGGATGAGCCAGTCACTGCCGAGGGCGTGATCCAACACGCAGCGTTCAGTCACTCAGTCATCCACTCACTCACTCACTCACCCACTAACTCACTCACCTACTCACCCACTCACTCACGCAGTCAGTCACACACTCACTCACTCACCTACTCACTCACACAGTCAGTCACACACTCACCCACTAACTCACTCACCTACTTACCACCACTCAAGCAGTCAGTCACACACTCACCCACTCTCACACAGTCAGTCACACACTCACCCACCACTCACACAGTCAGTCACACACTCACTCACACAGTCAGNCCACACTCACTCACTCACCTACTCATTCACAGTCAGTCACACACTCACTCACACAGTCAGTCACACCACTCACACAGTTCATCACACACCACAGTCAGTCACACACTCACCACCCACTCACTCACNCAGTCACACACTCACNCACTCACATACACCCACTCACCACACACAGTCACACACTCACCCACCACCACACAGTCAGCACACACCACCCACCACTCACACAGTCAGTCACCACCACTCACTACTCTCACTCACTCACACAGTCAGTCCCTCACCACTCACTCACCCACTCACTCACCNACTCACTCACTCACACAGTCACTCACTCACTCACACAGTCACTCACTCACTCACCCACTCACTCACACAGCAGTCACATACTTACCACTCCACTCACTCACACAGTCACACACTCACTCACCACCACTCACACAGTCACACACTCACCCACCCACTCATTCACATCCAGTCACTCACTCACCACTCACTCCACCCATTCACCACCTCCCACTCAGTCACCCACAACTCACCACACTTATTTTNCTCGTTCCTCTTCGCCCTCATCCACTCCACTCCCCTCCACGCACTCTCCTACTCTCCCCTCTCATCTCACTCACTCCCTCCACGCACTCTCCTGCCTCTCCCCTCCACCCACTCCCTCCCCCACTCTCTTGCCTCTCCCTCTCATCCACTCCACTCCCTCCCCACTCTCTTGCCTCTCCCTTCTCATCTCACTCCACTCCCCTCCACGCTCTCTGCCTCTCTCTCATCTACTCCCTCACGCACTCTCCTGCCTCTCCCTCTCTCTCACTCCACTCCCTCCACGCACTCTTCTACCTCTCCCCTCCCATCTCACTCCACTCCCTCCACGCTCTGTCCTCCTCTCCCTCATCTCACTCCACTCCCTCCACGCTCTCTCCTCCTCTCCCCCTCATCTCACTCCACTCCCCTCCACGCACTCTCTGCCTCTCCCTCTCATCTCACTCCACTCCCTCCAGCACTCTCCTGCCTCTCATCTCACTCCACTCCCTCCACGTCTCCGTGCTCTCCCTCTCATCTCACTCCACTCCCCTCACGTCTCCTGCCTCTCCCTCTCATCTCACTCCACTCCCTCCACGCACTCTCCTCCCTCTCCCTCTCATCTCACTCCACTCCCTCCACGCACTCTCCTCCTCTCCCTCTCATCTCACTCCACTCCCTCCACGAACTCTCCTGCTCTCCCTCTCATCTCACTCCACTCCCTCCACGCACTCTCCTGCCTCTCCCTCTCATCTCACTCCACTCCCTCCACGCACTCTCCTGCCTCTCCCCTCTCATCTCACTCCACTCCCTCCACGCACTCTCCTCCTCTCCCTCTCTTCACTACCCCTCCACGCACTCTCCTCCCTCTCCCTCTCATCTCACTACTCCCTCCACGCACTCTCCTCCTCTCCCCTCTCATCTCACTACTCCCTCNACGCACTCTCCTACCTCTCCCTCTCATCTCACTCTACACCCTCCACGCACTCTCCTGCCTCTCCCTCTCATCTCACTCCACTCCCTCCACGCTCTCTCCTGCCTCTCCCTCTCATCTCACTCCACTCCCTCCACGCACTCTCCCTCTCATCTCACTCTACCCCTCCACGCACTCTCCTGCCTCTCATCTCACTCCACTCCCTCCACGCACTCTCTGCCTCTCCCTCTCATCTCACTCTACTCCCTCCACGCTCTCTCCTGCCTCTCCCTCTCATCTCACTCTACTCCCTCCACGCACTCTCCTGCCTCTCCCTCTCATCTCACTCCACTCCCTCCACGCACTCTCCTGCTCTCCCTCTCATCTCACTCTACACCCATCTACGCACTCTCCTGCCTCTCCCTCTCATCTCACTCCACTCCCTCCACGCACTCTCCTGCCTCTCCCTCTCATCTCACCCCACTCCCTCCACGCACTCTCCTGCCTCTCCCTCTCATCTCACTCACCCCCTCCACGCACTCTCCTGCCTCTCCCTCTCATCTCACTCCACTCCCTCCACGCACTCTCCTGCCTCTCCCTCTCATCTCACTCCACTCCCTCCAGCACTCTCCTGCCTCTCCCTCTCATCTCACCCCACTCCCTCCACGCACTCTCCTGCCTCTCCCTCTCATCTCACTCCACTCCCNTCCACGCACTCTCCTGCCTCTCCCTCTCATCTCACCCCACTCCCTCCACGCACTCTCCTGCCTCTCCCTCTCATCTCACCCACTCCCTCCACGCACTCTCCTGCCTCTCCCTCTCATCTCACTCCACTCCCCTCCACGCACTCTCCTGCCTCTCCCCTCTCATCTCACTCCACTCCCCTCCACGCACTCTCCTGCCTCTCCCTCTCATCTCACCCACTCCCTCCACGCACTCTCCTGCCTCTCCCCTCTCATCTCACTCCACTCCCTCCACGCTCTCTGCTGCCTCTCCCCTCTCATCTCACTCCGGTCTAATCGCTGTGATTGGGGCGGCTGACCCGGATTGTAACCCAGCCTCTCAGTGGTGGCGGCCTCAGCGTCTCTGACCTCCGACCTCTGACCCGCCACCACCGGCCTCCTCAACTCACGGGAATTCCTTGACGTCCCAGAGATCCCGGATCGCCGATTGGTCCAAAGTGACCCTGAAGGAAGCAGAAAGAGGTCGTGAATTCAAGGGAGGAGACATCGGCGCAGAGGGCATCGTTTGCTGTAGAGGAGACAGCATGTGGGGGGGAGGAAGTGGGAGTAGAGTGAGATGAGAAGGGAGAGGCAGGAGAGAGCGTGGAGGAGAGTGAGATGAGAAGGGAGAGGCAGGAGAGAGCGTGAGGGAGTGGAGTGAGATGAGAAGGGAGAGGCAGGAGAGTGCGTGGAGGGGAGTGGAGTGAGATAAGAGGGNAGAGTAGGAGAGAGCGTGGAGGGGAGTGGAGTGAGATGAGAGGGAGAGGCAGGAGAGAGCGTGGAGGGGAGTGGAGTGAGATGAGAGGGAGAGGCAGGAGAGTGCGTGAGGGAGTGGAGTGAGATGAGAGGGAGAGGCAGGAGAGTGCGTGGAGGGAGTGGAGTGAGATGAGAGGGAGAGGCAGGAGAGAGCGTGGAGGGAGTGGAGTGAGATGAGAGGAGAGGCAGGAGAGTGCGTGGAGGGAGTGGAGTGAGATGAGAGGGAGAGGTAGGAGAGTGCGTGGAGGGAGTGGAGTGAGATGAGAGGGGAGAGGCAGGAGAGTGCGTGGAGGGAGTGGAGTGAGATGAGAGGGAGAGGCAGGAGAGTGCGTGGAGGGGAGTGGAGTGAGATGAGAGGGGAGAGGCAGGAGAGTGCGTGGAAGGGAGTGGAGCATTGAGTGGCTCTGCCAAGGGCTCCGTTCTCCATTGAGCCACTTCCCTCCGACTCACCGGAACTCCCTTCTCTCCAGGTGGACCTGGCGACCCCGTGAGCCCTCGGGCTCCCTACCAACAACAAAGACAACAACGAGTTCTAAAAGACAATATCATGAGAGCCCACGGCGTTTTAGCAATGATCGGCAACGGCGGAAGACTTAATTTTTGCCGTCTGAAACACTCAGTTTTGCCGTGATGACGGAGACTTGTGTTGCCTCCGAAACGTCGTGATGTATAATTTTATTTCTATTATTATTTATTTTAAATTTCGATTTAAAGCTTTTTCGTGACTGCAGGGATTCCTCTTCTTGGTTCTTTCGGTAAAGTCACGTAGAAAGGAAATAATAAAAGGCCTGTTCTAATAAAAATAATACATAATAAAATACAATTCTCACGACGTTTCGGCCACAACGCAAGCAGCCGTCCTCAGGTGAAAAACAGGTCTGTCGGGGAGACAGCGTCTGAATGACGCTAAAAAATAATAATAACGCGGTCTTACCGACAGGCCTGTTCTATTATTATTATATTATTTTACTATTTTAGTATATAATATTATTAGGTAATTTTATTTATTATTTTATTATATCATATTAGCTTATTTTATATATTATTATATAATTTTATTACGTTTTATTTTATATTATTTTATTATTTACCTTCTACGTGACTTTAGCGAAAGAACCAAGAAGATGAATCCCTGCAGTCACGAAAGCTTTACATCGATCCTGATGTAATAACAGCCATAGAGGGTTCACGTGGGATCGGCTGGCCGGTCCTGCTTTGTAGCCAATAAGGGTTGAGCCAGGGAGCATGGCCTCGGCGTGATCGCGGCGTGTCAGCAGGGGTGATTGGCCTGGCCAATCGGGGCCTCAGCTAATGGGGAGCCGGATCAGAGGCGTGGTCCCGGGAGTGACAGGGAACCATCGAGAACGGTCAACGCTGTCTATGAGGATTGGCTGGGGGTACCACGTGACGAAGGGATGGTGTCTTAGTGTAATAAGAGCAGGAGTCACGCGCGTACGGGGGCTCTGGGTGCCACGTGCGCGGTGTGGACTCGAGTCATGTGACTTGGACTCGAGTCAGACTCGAGTCATGAATTTGATGACTTCAGACTCGACTTGGACTTGCATAACAATGACTTTGTCCCACCTCTGAGGTGTGGACTCGAGTCATGTGACTTGGACTCGAGTCAGACTCGAGTCATGAATTTGATGACTTCAGACTCGACTTGGACTTGCATAACAATGACTTTGTCCCACCTCTGAGGTGTGGACTCGAGTCATGTGACTTGGACTCGAGTCAGACTCGAGTCATGAATTTGATGACTTCAGACTCGACTTGGACTTGCATAACAATGACTTTGTCCCACCTCTGAGGTGTGGACTCGAGTCATGTGACTTGGACTCGAGTCAGACTCGAGTCATGAATTTGATGACTTCAGACTCGACTTGGACTTGCATAACAATGACTTTGTCCCACCTCTGAGGTGTGGACTCGAGTCATGTGACTTGGACTCGAGTCAGACTCGAGTCATGAATTTGATGACTTCAGACTCGACTTGGACTTGCATAACAATGACTTTGTCCCACCTCTGAGGTGTGGACTCGAGTCATGTGACTTGGACTCGAGTCAGACTCGAGTCATGAATTTGATGACTTCAGACTCGACTTGGACTTGCATAACAATGACTTTGTCCCACCTCTGAGGTGTGGACTCGAGTCATGTGACTTGGACTCGAGTCAGACTCGAGTCATGAATTTGATGACTTCAGACTCGACTTGGACTTGCATAACAATGACTTTGTCCCACCTCTGGTGCCACGTGCGCGGTGGGGACTTGGCGGAAGTCTGCCCGCTCTCCGTTGTCTGTCAGCAACGGGGAGTGTGTGTGAAGTGTAACTGTGGAAGTTGAAAATAAAAAGGACTGATTCCGGAAGCCGTCTCAAGAAGGTTTATTACACTAAGACACCATGCATGTGTGCCTGGAAGGGGAGCCGTGCCGAATCATCCCCAATTACGGCTTATCACATAATGAAGTTTTACTGCGATAATAATAAAACAACAACAATAACAACAACAGACCTTCTGTCCAACTTGACCCATTCTCCCATGCGTCCAAGATTTCCCAATGGGCCCTGCAAAGAAACGGAGTTCAACATTTAGGGTGGTTATCAGAATCATCATTATCACATCTTTGGGTCTTTCAGAAAGTCACGGAGATAGGTTCAAATAAAATAACAAGAATAACATAAAACTACGACGTTTTTTTCTTTGAACCTATCTACGTGACTTTACCGAAAGACCCAAAGAATATGAATTCCTGCAGTCACGAAAGCTTTAAGTCGAGATCATGATCATAATCGACAATCTTCTCTTCCAATCGACATCACAATTGCTGCAATGTTCACCAACAAGATCTTGACCATCATCAATCATCGTTATCACTAATCATCANATCATCATACATTCTCAATAATCNTCATCATCATATCTATCATCAATATTCATCATCATCATATATCTCTCACCATCATCATCATATCTCTCATCATCATCATATATTTTTCAACAACATCATCATCATCACCCCACCACCATCATGATCACTGTCAACATAATCATCAATCATCATCATCATCACCATCAACCATATCTAAAAACACTCTACGAAGCACTCAGATGTACTGGGGTATCGTCAGTTCTAACGTTCATTTTCAAATTCATTTGGCAAGAAGAAGCTGCTGCTCCTGGCAGGCAGAGCGAAACGTCGGACTTCACGCCGAACAACAACAACCATCGGTTGCAAGATGTTAACTCCTCGCCTGGCATACAGGAGGTTGTGGGTTCGATCCTGACCCTGAAACCTTTGAAGTTTGCGGAGTCTCTCTCTCTCCCCGTGGTCGCGTGTATTTTTCTCCGGGTCCTCCGTTTCATTCCTTACACGTTTAGAATCAACGGTCACAACGCGTTTAGAGGATTTGGCCGCTGCTAGAAATGTCCACGTGATGATGACGACGATAAGCCACTTCGCTGAAGCTATCATTGGCGAAGGCCAGGTCGCTTCTGAAAAGAGCTTAGATGGTCAAAAATAAAAACTACAGGTAGTCCCGAGTTACAATGATAGTCCCCGAGTTACAATGGCAGTCCCGAGTTACGGTGGTAGTCCCCGAGTTACGGTGATATTCCCCGAGTTAAGATGACAGTCCCGAGTTACGGTGGTAGTCCCCGAGTTACGTTGATAGTCCCCGAGTTACGACGTTAGTTCCCGAGTTACGGTGGTGGTCCCCGAGTTACGTGGATAGTCCCGAGTTACGGTGACAGACCCCGAGTTACGATGGGGTCCGACTTACGATATTTCGATCTTACGATAGCGATACGACAAAATTTCCATCAACAACCTAACATCGTTCAAGTGTGCAGACGACGGTCAGAATCTTGGTGAGTACAGTACAATGTGATACGTTACGATACGTTCAATGAATGCATGGTGTGATACGTAGATTTAGCGATTTGATTTTAAGGTTACCACGATTCGATACGTTCAACGCACGTTAAAAGTTTTTATAGCAGATAGGATTGTTTCCTGAAGAAACTTTCTATTAATTTGAAGTTCATATAGGTAGGCTAAGAATTTACCTTGTTTTTTTCACTTACCTTTACTGTGCAATACAGTATTGTAATTAATAAATACATACAGTATATAGTTTATACAGTACGGTACTATACATTTCTCTGTTTGCTAAATTATCACCATTCTTTAAGCCTCCTGGGTAGGCTATAGGCCATCTTCGACTTACGATATTTTCGACTTACGATGGGGTCGTCGTAACGCATCTCCATCGTAAGTCGGGGACTGCCTGTAATGAGTTTAGTTTCGTAGTCTAGCAGTGGCGGCTCCTGCAAAATCTCTCAGGGGGGCAAATGTCTGGATGATTGATAAGGATAAGGTCCACCCATGCAATGGATAAATTAACAGCTTAAGCATGTAAAGGCAACTTCACTTCTTTAATATTAATGAAAAATAAAGTGACTCTTACAATACATCTCCTTGTTTGTTTCTATACTCACTATTATTACAATCCACTCAGTTTCTTTTATTAAAGATTCACTAGGTGGCGACAAATAATATTGCTGACTGAAGCGTGCTTACGTATGATGACGTAAGCACGTTAGGGCGAGCCCTCCCGGAAGCCGTAGAGAATGCATTGCAGCGCCCGCCGTTCGAAAAAAAACATCTTTGAATGTAAGTCTATGGGGCCACTCGGGCGATTCTCAGCCGAGTGAAATCGCCCAAAAAGAGGCGGTACTCCACAGAACGTGACATGACGCTGATTGGACTATATCCAGAGGCACAGTAACGGCTAGCGTGACTCTGGTTGAATGAGATTTTGAATGTAATTGAAAAAGTCCCTTTCACACTTTGGTGGTGCGTCGCCCAATCGCCCTAATGAAGAAACCGCCCCTGTAGTCTAGTTTAACCCGGCGGAAGCACACGTGAGCGGTGAGACGGGTGAGTTAGTTGCCGCACGCGTGTACTCACCGGGTCTCNACCGGATCCCACCAACCCTGTGTCACCCTGCTCCCCCTGTCAACAACCGTCAACAAAACAAACAACAGCAGGGAAAACAACAACAGCAGCCATTCGCCACTAGGTGGATTGTGAAGGCACCACAGCACTTTGCCATGCTATCAACCGCACATCCGATTGGGGTGGCTGGCTACATATGGTGCAAAAGAAGTTCAACATGCACACTGCCCATAGACTCAACACTACCCATAGACTCAACACGCCNATAGACTCAACACTGCTAGACTCAACACTGCCCATAGACTCAACACTGCCATAGACTCAACACTGCCCATAGACTCAACACTGCCCATAGACTCAACACTACCCATAGACTCAACACTGCCCATAGACTCAACACTGCCCATAGACTCAACACTGCCATAGACTCAACACAGCTCACAGACTCAACACTACCCACAGACTCAACACTGCCCACAGACTCAACACTACCCATAGACTCAACACCGCCATAGACTCAACACTACCATAGACTCAACACCGCCCATAGACTCAACACTACCCACAGACTCAACACTACCATAGACTCAACACTGCCCACAGACTCAACACTACCCATAGACTCAACACTGCCCACAGACTCAACACTACCCATAGACTCAACACCGCCCATAGACTCAACACTACCCACAGACTCAACACTACCCATAGACTCATCACTGCCCATAGACTCAACACTGCCATAGACTCAACACTACCCATAGACTCATCACTGCCCATAGACTCAACACTGCCCACAGACTCAACACTACCACAGACTCAACACTACCACAGACTCATCACTGCCCATAGACTCAACACTGCCATAGACTCAACACTGCCATAGACTTAACACAGCCTATAGACTCAACACTACCNATAGACTCAACACTGCCACAGACTCAACACTGCCACAGACTCAACACTACCCATAGACTCAACACTGCCATAGACTCAACACTGCCCATAGACTCAACACTGCCCATAGACTCAACACTGCCCATAGACTCAACACTGCCATAGACTCAACACTGCCATAGACTCAACACTGCCCATAGACTCAACACTGCCCATAGACTCAACACTGCCCATAGACTCAACACTGCCCATAGACTCAACACTGCCATAGACTCAACACTACCCATAGACTCAACACTGCCCATAGACTCAACACTGCCATAGACTCAACACTACCATAGACTCAACACTGCCATAGACTCAACACTGCCATAGACTCAACACTACCATAGACTCAACACTGCCCATAGACTCAACACTGCCCACAGACTCAACACCGCCCATAGACTCAACACCGCCATAGACTCACACTGCCCATAGACTCAACACTGCCATAGACTCAACACTGCCCAAGACTCAACACTACCCATAGACTCAACACTGCCCATAGACTCAACACTGCCCATAGACTCAACACTACCATAGACTCAACACTGCCCATAGACTCAACACTGCCCATAGACTCAACACCGCCCATAGACTCATCACTGCCCATAGACTCAACACCGCCCATAGACTCAACACTGCCCATAGACTCAACACTGCCCATAGACTCAACACTACCCATAGACTCAACACTGCCCATAGACTCAACACTGCCCACAGACTCAACACGCCCATAGACTCAACACCGCCCATAGACTCATCACTGCCCATAGACTCAACACTGCCATAGACTCAACACTGCCNACAGACTCCACACTACCCATAGACTCAACACTGCCCATAGACTCAACACTGCCATAGACTCAACACCCCCATAGACTCAACACAGCCCATAGACTCAACACTGCCCATAGACTCAACACTGCCCATAGACTCAACACTGCCCATAGACTCAACACTGCCCATAGACTCAACACTACCCACAGACTCAACACTGCCCATAGACTCAACACAGCCCACAGACTCAACACTGCCCATAGACTCAACACTGCCCATAGACTCAACACTGCCCATAGACTCAACACTGCCCATAGACTCAACACTGCCCATAGACTCAACACTACCATAGACTCAACACTGCCATAGACTCAACACTGCCATAGACTCAACACTGCCCATAGACTCAACACTGCCCATAGACTCAACACTGCCATAGACTCAACACTGCCCACAGACTCAACACTACCCATAGACTCAACACTGCCCATAGACTCAACACTGCCCATAGACTCAACACTGCCCATAGACTCAACACAGCCCATAGACTCAACACTACCCATAGACTCAACACTGCCCATAGACTCAACACTGCCCATAGACTCAACACTGCCCATAGACTCAACACTACCCACAGACTCAACACTGCCCATAGACTCAACACAGCCCACAGACTCAACACTGCCCATAGACTCAACACTGCCATAGACTCAACACTGCCCATAGACTCAACACTGCCCACAGACTCAACACTGCCATAGACTCAACACTGCCCATAGACTCAACACAGCTCACAGACTCAACACTACCACAGACTCAACACTACCCATAGACTCAACACTGCCCATAGACTCAACACAGCTCACAGACTCAACACTGCCATAGACTCAACACAGCCCACAGACTCAACACTGCCCACAGACTCAACACTTCCCATAGACTCAACACTACCATAGACTCAACACTGCCCATAGACTCAACACTGCCCACAGACTCAACACTGCCACAGACTCAACACTACCCATAGACTCAACACTGCCCACAGACTCAACACTACCACAGACTCAACACTGCCCATAGACTCAACACTGCCATAGACTCAACACTGCCCATAGACTCAACACTACCATAGACTCAACACTGCCCATAGATCAACACTGCCCACAGACTCAACACTACCATAGACTCAACACTGCCCATAGACTCAACACAGCCCATAGACTCAACACTGCCCATAGACTCAACACTGCCACAGACTCAACACAGCCCATAGACTCAACACTGCCCATAGACTCAACACTGCCCACAGACTCAACACTACCATAGACTCAACACTGCCCACAGACTCAACACAGCCCACAGACTCAACACTACCCATAGACTCAACACTGCCATAGACTCAACACTGCCCATAGACTCAACATTGCCATAGACTCAACATTGTCCCATAGACTCAACACTACCCATAGACTCAACACTGCCCATAGACTAACATACCCATAGACTCAACACTGCCCATAGACTCAACACTGCCCACAGACTAACACTGCCCATAGACTCAACACTGCCCATAGACTCAACACTGCCCATAGACTCAACACTACCCACAGACTCAACACTGCCCATAGACTCAACACAGCCCACAGACTCAACACTGCCCATAGACCAACACTGACCATAGACTCAACACTGCCCATAGACTCAACACTGCCCATAGACTCAACACTACCCGTAGACTCAACACTGCCCACAGACTCAACACTGCCCATAGACTCAACACTGCCCATAGACTCAACACAGCCAGACTCAACACTACCCACAGACTCAACACTACCCATAGACTCAACACTGCCCATAGACTCAACACAGCTCACAGACTCAACACTGCCCATAGACTCAACACAGCCACAGACTCAACACTGCCCACAGACTCAACACTCCCATAGACTCAACACTACCCATAGACTCAACACTGCCCATAGACTCAACACTGCCCACAGACTCAACACTGCCCATAGACTCAACACTGCCCATAGACTCAACACTGCCCATAGACTCAACACTACCCATAGACTCAACACTGCCCATAGACTCAAACTGCCCATAGACTCAACACTGCCCAAGACTCAACACTGCCCACAGACTCAACACTGCCCATAGACTCAACACTGCCCATAGACTCAACACTGCCCATAGACTCAACACTGCCCATAGACTCAACACTACCCATAGACTCAACACTGCCCATAGACTCAAACTGCCCATAGACTCAACACTACCATAGACTCAACACTACCCATAGACTCAACACTGCCCATAGACTCAACACTGCCCATAGACTCAACACTACCCATAGACTCAACACTGCCATAGACTCAACACTGCCCATAGACTCAACACTGCCACAGACTCAACACTGCCCATAGACTCAACACTGCCATAGACTCAACACTACCCAGACTCAACACTACCCACAGACTCAACACTGCCCATAGACTCAACACTGCCCATAGACTCAACACTGCCCATAGACTCAACACTGCTCATAGACTCAACACAGCTCACAGACTCAACACTACCACAGACTCAACACTACCATAGACTCAACACTGCCCATAGACTCAACACAGCTCACAGACTCAACACTGCCCATAGACTCAACACAGCCCACAGACTCAACACTGCCCATAGACTCAACACTGCCCATAGACTCAACACTGCCCATAGACTCAACACTGCCCATAGACTCAACACTACCCACAGACTCAACACTGCCCATAGACTCAACACTGCCCATAGACTCAACACAGCTCAGACTCAACACTACCCACAGACTCAACACTACCCATAGACTCAACACTGCCATAGACTCAACACAGCCCATAGACTCAACACAGCCCACAGACTCAACACTGTCCACAGACTCAACACTACCCATAGACTCAACACTGCCCATAGACTCAACACTGCCCACAGACTCAACACTGCCCACAGACTCAACACTGCCCATAGACTCAACACTGCCCATAGACTCAACACTACCCATAGACTCAACACTGCCATAGACTCAAACTGCCCATAGACTCAACACTACCCATAGACTCAACACTACCCATAGACTCAACACTGCCAATAGACTCAACACTGCCCATAGACTCAAAACTGCCCATAGACTCAACACTACCCATAGACTCAACACTGCCCATAGACTCAACACTGCCACAGACTCAAACTGCCCATAGACTCAACACCGCCCATAGACTCAACAATGCCCATAGACTCAACACAGCTCACAGACTCAACACTACCCACAGACTCAACACTACCCATAGACTCAACACTGCCCATAGACTCAACACAGCTCACAGACTCAACACTGCCATAGACTCAACACAGCCCACAGACTCAACACTGCCCACAGACTCAACACTACCCATAGACTCAACACTGCCATAGACTCAAAACTGCCCATAGACTCAACACTACCCATAGACTCAACACTACCCATAGACTCAACACTGCCCATAGACTCAACACTGCCCATAGACTCAACACTACCCATAGACTCAACACTGCCCATAGACTAACAATACCCATAGACTCAACACTGCCCATAGACTCAACACTGCCCACAGACTAACACTGCCNATAGACTCAACACTGCCCATAGACTCAACACTGCCCATAGACTCAACACTACTCACAGACTCAACACTGCCCATAGACTCAACACAGCCCACAGACTCAACACTGCCCATAGACTCAACACTGCCCATAGACTCAACACTGCCCATAGACTCAACACTGCCCATAGACTCAACACTACCCGTAGACTCAACACTGCCCACAGACTCAACACTGCCCATAGACTCAACACTGCCCATAGACTCAACACTCACNGACTCAACACTACCCAAGACNCAACACTACCCATAGACTCAACACTGCCCATAGACTCAACACGCCCAGACTCAACACTGCCCATAGACTCAACACAGCCCACAGACTCAACACTGCCCNCAGACCAAACTACCCATAGACTCAACACTACCCATACTCAACAGCCCATAGACTCAACACTGCCCACAGACTCAACACTGCCCATAGACTAACACTGCCCTAGACTCAACACTGCCCTACTCGCACTGACTGAATACTATCAGCAGCAGGCAATTCGCAATAAGCGTACCTTTGGTCCGTGCGTCCGTCCGCCAGCCATCCCTNTCTGCGGAGGCCCTGCGGCAGCAGAGGAGCGCTTTGGAACCCGGGGACCAGACCAGAGGCGCAAACGGTTTTGTTCCTTACCGTACCCGTACTCGGCCGCACCAGGGTAAATGGGTACCCGTACCCGTACCCGCGGGTGGGTGCGTTTGTACCGGTACCNTACCCGAANTGAGTGACAAACGGTTACTCACCGTGACTCACGGTCTACCCGTACCCGTGTGCCTGTGTGTGTGTCCGTGTGTCGTCGTGGGGAGCGGTGGTGTAGCGGTTCGCGCTATGCTGCGCTTTTAAACCCGGCGACCCGGGATCCATTCCCGTTCAACTTTTTTGTACTTTTTAAGTTGTCATTATTGTGCCAATATCACTTTAATTGGGTCTGCGCTGATGTGCGCGCGCGTGTGTGCGTGTGTGTCTGTGTGCGTGTGTGTCGATGTGTCTGTGTGCGTGTGTGTCGATGTGTCTGTGTGCGTGTGTGTCGATGTGTCTGTGTGCGTGTGTGTCGATGTGTCTGTGTGCGTGTGTGTCGATTGTCTGTGTGCGTGCTTGTAAGGGGCGGTAGTGTAGCGGTCAGCGCTACGCTGCGCTACAAACCGGCGACCCGGGTTCCATTCCCGTTCAACGTTCAAGGTCAACACCGGTGACGATTATCTGAACCGGTCCTGGGCCTCCTTTCCTAGATCGACTGATGTACCCGGTGGGTGTGTAGTAAACATCGCTACCGGGGAAACAAAGGCGGCCGGGCGTGGTGCTGGCCACCCACCACCTCGTGTGCCGTGCCGGCCTTCATAGGCTCTCGCTAACAGCACTTGCCCCAACAGTCTGGTCAGGCTACACGGGGGATCTTTGTGTGTGCGTGGAGCGTGGGGAGCGGCGGTGCAGCGGTTAGTGCGCAGCGCGACGAAACCGGCGGCCCGGGTTCGATTCCCGCTCACGACCAATAGCAGAGGCGAACATCTGAACCGATGGAACAGATGGGAGTAATCCACATTTGAAGCTTTTGTGACTGCAAGTATTTATACTCTTAGTTCTTTCGGTAAAGTCACGTAGGTAAAAAATGAAATAAAAATTAATAAAAATAAAATGATAAAATCACGACGTTTCGGAGGCAACACTTGATGCAGCAAATCTGGCTGTGACGGTCCCACCTGATGACGGAGACTTGTGTTGCCTCCGAAACGTCGTGATTTTATTATTTTATTTTTATTAATTTTAATTTCATTTTTACCTACGTGACTTTACCGAAATAACTAAGAGTATGAGTAATCCACACTTTGCTGAGAATCGCCTTCTGCTGGCATAGCCAGGGTCACGGCTCCTACTCCACACCGACCACGGGTCAGAAGGGAGTTTCGCAACAACAGCAACAACAACAGCAACAACAACAACATCTGTGTGGTGATCCATCAACCCTCGCACAGGCCACGCCACGTGATCCGGCGTCGGGTGGCGGGGGCAACTTAATGTCGGGGAAACCATTTTTTGATGTTCTTACCGTTACGTTCATCGCGAAACATTTCACGAAAATAAACGATCGCCCCCCTCGCCCCGTCCAACCTCACGCGGGAACGGAGCGGTACCGTTAGCCGCAAGACGCGTCCGTACGAATTGAACAACAACATCAACAACAACAACAAAAACGTGATTATTGTTTTTTACCCTTCTATCTGGCAACAAAACTGACACCTTTTTTATGAGGAGTCATGTTTGCATAGACCACAATACCTGCAGTCATAATGCAAACAAAAACACAACTCTGATAATGTATGCACTGTCCTTGAAGTTGATTGGTCCACACCCGATACAGCTTTCCTTAGAGCCTAGTCTCATGGGTTGGACCAGATGACGCCAAAACGCGCAACAACAAAAACGTCACCAACGTTGTCGTGTCGGCAGGGTCAACGTTGCGTGAAGTGTGTCGTTACCGTCAAGCCGGCCTTGCCAGGTGGCCCCGTGGGTCCTTGGTCACCCTAGGCGAGACGTACGCAACGCAGGGAAGAGAGCCACAGTGATGTACGTGTGTGTGTATACATAGGCACTCCTCTACTTACGAACGGGTTAGGTTCCAGAGGTCTGTCTGTTCGTAAAGTCGATTCGTTCGCAAATCCAACTTTACTACTGGCAATTCCAAACGCTTGCACGGCGTGTAGACTAATACGGGGCATGGCTTTAACAGTTGTATCATCTCGTGATTATACACTGGTTCTTCACGTTCTGCAGATGTAGATGCCACTGGTTCTTCATGTTCTGCAGATGTGGATGCCACTGGTTCTTCACGTTCTGCAGATGTAGATGTCACTGGTTCTTCACGTTATGCAGATGTAGATGCCACTGGTTCTTCATGTTCTGCAGATGTGGATGCCACTGGTTCTTCACGTTCTGCAGATGTGGATGCCACTGGTTCTTCATGTTCTGCAGATGTAGATGTCACTGGTTCGTCACGTTCTGCAGATGTAGATACCACTGGTTCTTTACGTTCTGTAGATGTAGATGCCACTGTTCTTCACGTTCTGTAGATGTAGATGCCAGTGGTTCTTCACGTTCTGCAGATGTAGATGCCACTGGTTCTTCACGTTCTGCAGATGTAGATGCCACTGATTCTTCACGTTCTGCAGGTGTAGATGCCACTGTTCTTACGTTCTGTAGATGTAGATGCAACTGGTTTTTACGTTCTGCAGATGTGATGCCACTGGTTCTTCACGTTCTGTAGATGTAGATGCCACTGGTTCTTCATGTTCTGCAGATGTAGATGCACTGGTTCGTCACGTTCTGCAGATGTAGATGCCACTGGTTCTTTACGTTCTGTAGATGTAGATGCCACTGGTTCTTCACGTTCTGTAGATGTAGATGCCAGTGGTTCTTCACGTTCTGCAGATGTAGATGCCACTGGTTCTTCACGTTCTGCAGATGTAGATGCACTGATTCTTCACGTTCTGCAGATGTAGATGCCACTGGTTCTTCACGTTCTGCAGCTGTAGATGCCACTGGTTCTTCATGTTCTGCAGATGTAGATGCCACTGGTTCTTCACGTTCTGCAGATATAGATGCCACTGGTTCTTCACGTTCTGCATCTGTAGATGCCACTGGTTCTTCATGTTCTGTACATGTAGATGCCACTGGTTCTTCACATTCTGCAGATGTAGATGCCACTGGTTCTTCACGTTCTGTAGATGTAGATGCCACTGGTTCTTCACGTTCTGCAGATGTAGATGCCACTGGTTCTTCATGTTCTGTAGATGTAGATGCTACTGGTTAATCACGTTCTGTAGATGTAGATGCCACTGGTTCCTCACGTTCTGTAGATGTAGATGCCACTGGTTCTCACGTTCTGTAGATGTAGATGCCACTGGTTCTTCACGTTCTGCAGATGTAGATGCCATTGGTTCTTCATGTTCTGCAGATGTGGATGCCACTGGTTCTTCACGTTCTGCAGTGTAGAGTCACTGGTTCGTCACGGCAGATGTAGATGCCACTGNTTCTTTACGTTCTGTAGATGTAGATGCCACTGGTTCCTCACGTTCTGCATATGTAAATGCCACTGGTTCTTCCGTTCTGTAGCTGTAGATGCCACTGGTTCTTCACGTTCTGCAAATAGATGCCACTGGTTCTTCACGTTCTGGCTGTAATGCCACTGTTCCTGTTCTGCTATTAGATGCCACTGGTTCTTCCCGTTCTGTAGATGTAGATGCCACTGGTTCTTCACGTTTGCAGATGTAGTGCCACTGGTTCTTCACGTTCGAGATGTAGATGCCACTGGTTCTTCACGTTTTGCAGATTAGATGCCACGGTTCTTTACGTTCTGTAGATGTAGATGCCACTGGTTTCACGTTCTGCATATGTAGATGCCACTGGTTCTTCCCGTTCTGTAGATGTAGATGCACTGGTTCTTCACGTTCTCAGTGAGCCACTGGTTCTTCACGTTCTCAGCTGTAGACCCACTGGTTCCTCACGTTCTGCATATGTAGATGCCACTGGTTCTTCCCTTCTGCACTGTAGATGCACTGGTTCTTCACGTTCTCAGATGTAGATGCACTGGGGACCCAGAGACCCCGGAGACAACCCACTGACATCTCAATGGATGGCTTCAAGACAACTCTTGCTGTACTGCTATTGCCTGACCACTTCCCCTCCCAATCCGGCGAGTTGGGAGTACGCAGTCCACGTGACGTGCCAATCCTCGCATTTCCAAAGTTACTGACCTCTTGACCCTGACCTCCGAGCGGTCCCTGAAACCCCTTGCCCAGGAAGTCCCTTGAATACAAAACAAGGACAACGACACCATATAGGTCACCGTACTGGCAGGCGGGAACACATGGCTTGCATGAAGAAGTTCCCACAAAATGACCCTTCCCCACCACACGTCTGATTACATCACACTTACCCACTNACTCACCCACTCAATAAACCACCCACTCACCCACTCACCCACTCGGCTCACCCAACCATCACTCCTCGCCCACTCCAACAACCACACGCACCGCCCACTCCTCGCTCTCACTTACTCACTCGCTACTCACTCGCCCACTCAATCACCTAATCAACGGCCCATTCACCACTCAATCGCTCGCTCACTCACTCACTCATCCACTCCTCGCTCACTCACTCGCTCACCCGGTCACCCCTCCGCAATGCCGATCTCAACAAATCGGGGTGGGGGCAGTCGACATTGCGGAGGAAAAACGACCCCCCCCCAAAGAAAAAAAAACACCGAAAAAAACACGAGCTCTCACCATCGGTCCTTCGGGACATTGGGTCCAGGGAGTCCGATGTCTCCGAGGGAAACCCTGATGAGGACACAGGGGAGGACACAGGGGAGGACACAGGGTGGACACAGGGGTGGACATAGGGAGGACACAGGGAGGACAATGACGACCACGCGGCGACCCCGTGAGCGTGCCCAACGCACGCCCCTGCGAGTGCATCACACGGAATAAGCGAGGTCCAATCGGCGAAGGGACGTCGGTCTCGGTGCGGCCGGCACTGACCCGCACCGTATCCGCTCCGCGCTCTCTCGTAGGGAGAGGTCGAGAGAGAGGGGACGACTCAGAGAGAGAAAGAGAGAGAGAGAGGACGACTCAGAGAGAGATGACGACTCAGAGAGAGAGGACGATTCAGAGAGAGAGGACGACTCAGAGAGAGAGGAAGAGAGAGGACGACTCAGAGAGAGAGGACGACTCAGAGAGAGGGACGACTCAGAGAGAGATGACGATTCAGAGAGAGAGGACGACTCAGAGAGAGAGGATGACTCAGAGAGAGGACGACTCAGAGAGAGAGGACGACTCAGAGAGAGGAGGACGACTCAGAGAGAGAGGACGACTCAGAGAGAGAGGATGACTCAGAGAGAGNGACGACTTATAAGAGAGGACGACTCGGAGAGAGGGACGACTCAGAGAGAGGGACGACTCAGAGAGAGAGGACGACTCAGAGAGAGAGGACGACTCAGAGAGAGAGAGAGGACGACTCAGAGAGAGAGGACGACTTAGAGAAAGGACGACTCAGAGAGAGAGGTCGACTCAGAGAAAGAGGACGACTCAGAGAGAGGACGACTCAGAGAGAGAGGTCGACTCAGAGAGAGGACGACTCAGAGAGAGAACGATTCAGAGAGAGAGGACGACTCAGAGAGAGAGGACGACTCAAAGAAAGAACGACTCAGAGAGAGAGGACGACTCAGAGAAAGAGGACGACTCAGAGAGAGAGGACGACTCAGAGAGAGGACGACTCAGAGAAGAGGACGACTCAGATAGAGGACGACTCAAAGAAAGAGGACGACTCAGAGAGAGAGAGAGACGAAGATTCAGAGAGAGGACGACTCAAAGAGAGGGACGACTCAGAGAGAGAGAGAGANGGACGACTCAGAGGCAGAGGAGAATGAACCACAGACGATGAGTGGGAGAAACCCGACGCATGCGAGGGAGAAACGCTCGATCCCTTAGACGGAACAGGTGAGGCACGGCTCCTCGACGCCCACCCATGGGACATAGAGGGAGTTTGACAACCCCAATCTGTGCGGTGATCCACTAACCCCTCGCTGCTGCCTCCACAGTGGTGGATCACAGTGCAGAGACACGCCATGTGCAGCACCAGTGTAGCCAACACCACCATCACTACCACCAGCACCACCAGCACTACCACCACCGTAACCACCATCACCGCCACCACACCATCACCGCCCAGCTCATAACACGACCACCACAGCAGACTGACGCCATGGAGGGGATAACAACTCTAAAGACTCCATGCAGCAGAGGTCGCAACCGGGTACCCGATACCCGTACCCTACCGATACCCGGCTACCTGTACCCGGCCGGTACGAGTACGGATACCCGTTTGCGACCCTGGTGCGGCCGGTACAGCTACGGGTAGGCCGTGAGTCACTGGTGAGTCACCGTTTGTCACTCATTTCCCAACGTCTTGTCTCTTCTCACAATTCAAGTTCCTAGAATCAACCCACCGCGCCTGCAACATGGGTTCATCCNAGAGGTCGCAATCAGGTACCCGATACCCGTACCTTACCCGATACCCGGCCGGGTACGGTAGCCAGGTATCGGGTAGGGTACGGGTACCGTTTGCGACCCTGGTGCGGCCGGGTACGGGTAAGGAATCAAAACCCGTTTGCGACCTCTACCATGCAGGGAAGGCATCAACCTGCTTGCTCCACTGCCTCCTGCCGCCCTGCTCAGTTACCTCGGGTCCCTGATGTCCTGCTGGGCCTCGAGGCCTTTGTCTCCGTCGATGCCCTGGCGATTCAAGAGTGACGCACACAACAACCATTACTACAGCACAACAACAACCATTACTACAGTACAACAACAACCATTACTACAGTGCAACAGCCATGTTGAGTCTATGGGCAGTGTTAGTCTATGGTAGTGTTGAGTCTATGGCAGTGTAGTCTATGGGCAGTGTGAGTCTATGGTAGTGTTGAGTCTATGGGTAGTGTTAGTCTATGGGCAGTGTAGTCTATGGGCAGTGTGAGTCTATGGGTAGTGTGAGTCTATGGGTAGTGTGAGTCTATGGCAGTGTTAGTCTATGGGTAGTGTAGTCTATGGGCAGTGTGAGTCTATGGCAGTGTTAGTCTATGGGCAGTGTGAGTCTATGGGCAGTGTTGAGTCTATGGGAGTGTTAGTCTATGGGCAGTGTTGAGTCTATGGGCAGTGTGAGTCTATGGGCAGTGTTGAGTCTATGGAAGTGTTGAGTCTATGGGCAGTGTGAGTCTATGGGCAGTGTTGAGTCTATGGACAGTGTTGAGTCTATGGGAGTGTTGAGTCTATGGGCAGTGTTGAGTCTATGGGCAGTGTTGAGTCTATGGGCAGTGTGAGTCTATGGGCAGTGTGAGTCTATGGGCAGTGTTGAGTCTATGCGCATTTTGATTCAAAAATGTGAGGGAAAAACCGAAGGGCAGAAATGCGACCAAGGGCAGAGAGGAAACTCCAGGAGAAGCGTGGAGGGGATGGAGTGATGAGAGGGAGGGCAGGGATGCGTGGAGGGGAGTGGAGAGAGATGAGAGGCAGGAGAGTGCGTGGAGGGGAGTGGAGTGAATGAGAGGGGAGAGGCAGGAGAGTGTGGAGGGGAGTGGAGTGAGTGANAGGGGAGAGGCAGGAGAGTGTGGAGGGGATGGGAGTTAGATGAGAGGAGAGGCAGGNGTGCGTGGAGGGGCAGTGGTGATGAGCNTAGCGGGAGAGGCAGGGATGCGTGGAGGGGAGTGGAGAGAGATGAGAGGGGAGAGGCAGGAGAGTGCGTGGAGGGGAGTGGAGAGAGATGAGAGGCAGGAGAGTGCGTGGAGGGGAGTGGAGTGAATGAGAGGGAGAGGCAGGAGAGTGCGTGGAGGGGTAGTGGAGTGAATGAGAGGGGAGAGGCAGGAGAGTGTGGAGGGGTATGGAGAGAGATGAGAGGGGAGAGGCGGGGGTGNGTGGAGGGGAGTGGAGNAGATGAGAGGGAGAGGCNGGAGAGTGCGTGGAGGGGAGTGNAGAATGAGAGGGAGAGCAGGAGAGTGTGGAGGGGCAGAATGAGAGGGAGGGGGAGAGTGCGTGGAGGGGAGAGAATGAGAGGGAGAGGCAGGAGAGTGCGTGGAGGGGAGTGGAGTGAATGAGAGGGGAGAGGCAGGCAGAGTGCGTGGAGGGGCAGAGAGATGAGAGGGAGAGNCAGGAGAGAGTGTGGAGGGGATGGGTAGNTGAGAGGGGAGAGGCAGGAGAGTGCGTGGAGTGGAGAGAGATGAGAGGGAGAGGTAGGAGAGTGGGAGGGNATGGAGAGAGATGAGAGGGAGGCAGGGAGNGCGTTCAATGGAGGGGAGTGGAGTGATGAGAGGGAGAGGCAGGCAGGGNTTGAGTCCCTGNAGAATGTAAAGCGGGTGGGCAGCCGAGAATCATTCAGTGATCAGGCAGTGGGTAGCGTTGATCNGTCAGTGGGCAGGAAGAACTCACAGCGAGCCCAACGTTGCCACGTGGCCTGTAGGCCGGGAATGCCCTGTATCCCTGTGAGCGCGACACAGAGAGAGGGAGGGAGAGGAAGGGGATCCATCAGGTAGTGAACACGGCCGCTTTGACATTTGCTGTTCAATGTTTGAAGGCATTCAACAGCATCGTAGGTGGATGCGAGCCGATAACTCTGCTCGTTCTACCGGAATTCCGGCCATCAGCAATGTAACGTCACGGTGTTTGCAGTTACGTGGTCATGTGGCATCACGGTGGCTAGGAGATGCTAACTACCTCGCCTGGTATACGGGAGGTCGTGGGTTCAACCCCGATCCTGACACCTGCTGCTGTACATGTGGAGTTTGCGTGTCTCTCTCTCTCATCATCATCACGGTTGCTAGGATATGTAAACTACCTCGCCTGGTGTACAGGAAGTCGTGGGTTCGATCCCTACCCTGACACCTGCTGCTGTATATTTGGAGTTTGTGTGTCTCTCATCATCATCACGGTGGCTAGGAGATGTTAACTACCTCGCCTGGTGTGCAGGAGGTCGTGGGTTCGATCCCGACCCTGACGCCTGCTGCTGTATATTTGGAGTTTGCGTGTCTCTCTCTCATCATCATCACGGCGGCTAGGAGATGTTGACTACCTCGCCTGGTGTGCAGGAGGTCGTGGGTTCGATCCCGACCCTGACGCCTGCTGCTGTATATTTGGAGTTTGCGTGTCTCTCTCTCATCATCATCACGGCGGCTAGGAGATGTTGACTACTCGCCTGGTGTGCAGGAGGTCGTGGGTTCGATCCCGACCCTGACGCCTGCCGCGTATTTGGAGTTTGCGTGTCTCTCTCTCATCATCATCACGGCGGCTAGGAGATGTTGACTACTCGCCTGGTGTGCAGGAGGTCGTGGGTTCGATCCCGACCCTGACGCCTGCTGTGTATTTGGAGTTTGCGTGTCTCTCTCTCTCCGTGGTCGTGTGGATTTTTCTCCGGTCCTCCGTTTTTTNCCCTCCTCGTTTAGAATCGACATCGTGCGTTTTGGCCGCTGTGCACTGCCACACGACGACGACGACGACGATGATGATGATGATGACGATGATGATGAGCCACTTAATTGAGGCGATCATTTGCGATAGCGCTGGGTCGCTTCTGAATTTTTTTTAAATAGCTCAGTGGGCCTTATCTGGTAAAAAATGTTTTTTACATTTTTTAGTAATTTTACATTGCTACGATTAGAGTCCATACGTGTCAACTCTCTATGAGTGCCCGACCTTATCACAGACCAATTCAGGCCATATTGGTCACCCCGCACCCTCATAAATCTAAACGTTCACCCCACATAGTCCCATCACAAGGGAAAAACACAAACAAATAGACTAACATTCTGGGCGGTTTTTGCCGAAACAGCTGTATGCCGTATGGACCACTAAACTACATTTTCCTGTCCAAGAATACTTTTGCCTGGCTCGTTGGACCAGATGACGCATTTTGGCGTCGTCTCTTCTCACAATTCAAGTTCCTAGAATCAACCCACCCGCGCCTGCAACATGGCTTCATCCCAGAGGTCGCAATCAGGTACCCGATACCGTACCCTACCCGATACCCGGCCGGGTACGGGTAGCCGGTATCGGTAGGGTACGTGTATCGGGTACCCGATTGCGACCCTGGTGCGGCCGGTACGGGTAAGGAATCAAAACCGTTTGCGACCTCTACCATGCAGGGAAGGCAGCAACCTGCTTGCTCCACTGCCTCCTGCCGGTCGCAATCGGGTACCCGATACCTGTACCTTACCCGTACCCGGCCGGGTACGGGTAGGTACGGGTACGGCCGGGTACGGGTACAGCTACCCGTTTGCGACTCTGGTGCGGCCAGGTACGGGTAAGAAATCAAACCCGTTTGCGACCTCTACCGTGCGTTTGGATCAATCCGAAAAACAGGAACGCGTTTAAAAAGAAAATCGTCAAAATTCGGAAAATCTTTAAAATATCGCCACCTGAACAAGGCCTCTCACCTTGTCCCTGGGAATCCGGTTTTCCATTTCACCGGGGACGCTTCCGGTCCCTGCGAATTCACACGGCATGAATCTCGCGACGTTTATTTCAGCGTTCCACTTCGTAGCCACCGCGAAACTCTGGTGGTGTCACGTCGCCGTCGCGGGACGCAGAACGGCCCGTGGAAGCGGATATGACAGAGCTACCTCTGAGATCCCCTTATTCTTATTCAAGTGACATTGGTGCACACACACAGCAGAGGGCAGCATGTTCCTTCCCCGTCGCCTTCCCTTGAAAGTAACGCACCTCTGATTAGCAGGGTTGGCTACGGACTGTGCGAAATAAGTTCCACGTACAATGTTCGTGGCGTGATTATTTCGGTTTTCTTGCAGGCTGCACGATACGGATCTTGCGGTTATTCGTGGCCTCGCAACTACGACCCTATAACTACCCTATCAACCCCAACCCCATCACTACCCCTAACCTATCACTACCCTATCAATATCCAACCCATCACTACCCCTATCACTACCCTATCACTACCCCAACCCTATCACTACCCTATCATATCCAACCCTATCACTTCCCCAACACCATCACTACCCAACCCCATCACTACCCCNCCATCCTACCCAACCCCATCACTACCCAACCCCATCACTACCCACCCCTATCACTACCCCAACCCCATCACTACCCCTACCCATCACTACCCCAACCCCTATCACTACCCCAACCCATCCTACCCAACCCATCACTACCCAACCCCATCACTACCCCCCATCACTACCCAACCCATCACTACCCACCCCTGTCACTACCCCNATCACCATCCCAACCCCATCACTACCCCACCCCATCACTACCCCAACCCATTACTACCCAACCCCATCACTACCCACCCCTATCACTACCCAACCCCTATCACTACCCCAACCCCTATCACTACCCAACCCCTATCACTACCCAACCCTATCACTACCCATTACCCCAACCCCTATTACTACCCAACCCTATCACTACCCCAACCCTATCACTACCCCTATCACTACCCAACCCCATCACTACCCCAACCCTATCACTACCCAACCCCCATCACTACCCAACCCTATCACTACCGTGGATATTATTATTATTTAACACGTAGGATTTCACGATCAATATTATTCAGAATAAAGGTTTTTGTTACAGGTCGATCGCGTAAACCTAAACGCTCGCAGCGATGACATCACCCTGACTCAGAAAGCAGGAGGATGTCATCACAATTCTGGCAAATTGCCTGATGAAGCCAGTTGTTGTTGCTGTTGTTGTTGCTGTTGTTGCTGTTATTGTTGCTGTTGTTGTAATCACCGGCAATACGTCACGGCTACTCGAATTGTAAATGCCGTTGTGGGTTTACATCTCCAACACGCAACCGCATACCGCGTCAACCCGTNACGGTTTACCCTATTCTTGTGTAGGGAAATTGAGTTTTCGGTCCATCCGGCGTATAGCCGTTTCAAAAGGGGCAACAAATCTTTGCCTATTTGTTTGTCTCCCTTGTGACTTTGTAGATGAACGCTGAGATTATAAGGGCACGGGTTGGCCAATGAGTTCTGAATTGGTCTGTGATAAGGTGGCCACTGATAAGGGTTGACAGCTTTGCTAACCGGTATGCTGAAGCAGTTCACTCATCGTCACGTTTTGTTTGCGTGGCACCGCCTTAGGAATTGGCCGTGTGCGGGCATTTATATTACGCGATCTAACCCTAAGATTCCGCTCTAAGATACGGTCACGAATATGGTCATGTAAATCACCTTATCACCTTTCAATCCAGCCTCCCTCTGCTTCCGGACAAGCCTTGAAACAACACATGGCGGCGAGGGTTACACACGATCGTAAATAACAACAACAACAATCACTACCATCGTCATCATCATCATCAGTCCGCTCCTTCAGCCAGGTTCTCCGGAGGGAAAACCGGTGGACCCGGAGAAAAATCCGCGCGACCATAGGGAGAGAGAGATAGAGACACGCAAACTCCAAATACAAGGTGCTTCAAAAATAAGTTAACACTTCTTAGAATTTGCAAGAATATAAATATGTTCTGAAGACCAATGATGGCGAACAAGTGGGAGACTTTTTGAAGCTATTGACACACATCTGTTATCATGTTACTGTGTATTATCCGTTCTTTTTCCATTTAAAACACTAGTCCCATATAAGTGTTACAATTCTTTGATGCCACTGGTTCTTCACGTTCTGCAGATGTAGATGCTGCTAGTTCTTCACGTTCTGTAGATGTAGATGCCACTGGTTATTCACGTTCTGTAGATGTAGATGCCACTGGTTATTCACGTTCTGTAGATGTAGATGCCACTGGTTTTCACGTTCTGTAGATGTAGATGCCACTGCTTTTCACGTTCTGTAGATGTAGATGCCACTGGTTCTTCACGTTCTGAGATGTAGATGCCACTGGTTCTTCACGTTCTGAGATTAGATGCCGCTGGTTCTTCACGTTCTGAGATGTAGATGCCACTGGTTCTTCACNTTCTGTAGATGTAGATGCCACTGGTTCTTCACGTTCTGAAGATGTAGATGCCACTGGTTCTTCACGTTCTGTAGATGTAGATGCCACTGGTTCTTCACGTTCTGTAGATGCCACTGGTTCTTCACGTTCTGTAGATGTAGATGCCACTGGTTCTTCACGTTCTGTAGATGTAGATGCCACTGGTTCTTCACGTTCTGAAGATGTAGATGCCACTGGTTCTTCACGTTCTGCAGATGTAGATGCCACTGGTTCTTCACGCTCTGCAGATGTAAATGCCACTGGTTTTCACGTTCTGCAGATGTAGATGCCACTGGTTCTTCACGTTCTGCAGATGTAGATGCCAATGGTTCTTCACGTTCTGCAGATGTAGATGCCACTGGTTCTTCACGTTCTGCAGATGTAGATGCCACTGGTTCTTCACGTTCTGCAGATGTAGATGGCACTGATTCTTCACGTTCTGTAGATGTAGATGCCACTGGTTCTTCACGTTTTGTATATATAGATGCCACTGGCTCTTCACGTTCTGCAGATGTAGATGCCACTGGTTCTTCACGTTTTGTATATATAGATGCCACTGGTTCTTCACGTTCTGCAGATGTAGTTGCCACTGGTTCATCACGTTCTGTAGATGTAGATGCCACCACCGCCATCTATTGCGCGACGGTTGAACTCACGACTCTCGGTCCAAACAGGCAACTGGACGTACGGACCGGCTTTGTTCGTGTCTCTGCAAGTCCGTAAGTCGAATGTTCGCAAGTAGAGGAGCATCTGTTTAGGGGGAATGAATCCGTGATTTTTTAAAAATCAGGTGTACGATTTTATCAGCGCCCAATAGCCTCTCTCCGGAGAGGAGCTCTCCACGACTGCCCGTGGCGCAGAGCCCCCTTCCCCCAGAAGTGACGGGCGTGGTGAAATTGCAGGCCTGCCCCTTTGGACCCCACTACCCCCTACTTATTTACTTATGTATATTTTAACCCGCGTTCGCATGAAGGTTTGGGATGGGACGAGTCCGGAATTCCCGACCTTATATCCTCGAATCCCGGAATTCCCGAGAGCCCGGACAGCCTTGGTCTCCCTGGATTGCAACAAGATTGGTGGTGGTGGTGGTGGGAGGGAGTGGGAGGGAAAACATGGGGAAGAGCATAAGAGAGGGAGTGACCTACAAAGACAAAGATCCTCCGTATAGCCGGGACAGACTGTTGGGGCAAGTGCTGTCAGCGAGAACCAATGAAGGCCGGCACAGCACACGAGGGGTGGGTGGCCAGCACATTCGCCTGGCCGCCTTTTACACATCGACCAGGTACTCATTTGAGGCTGAGTCGAGCTAGGGAGGCCCAGGACCGGTTCAGATAATCGTCACCGGTGTTGGCCGTGAGCGGGAATCGAACTCGGGTTGCCGGGTTCGTAGCACAGCATAGCGCTAACCACTACACCACCGCTCCCCACACAAGAGAAGGGTTGACCTCCCCCCACCATATCACCCCATTGGCTCGCAGTGCATTCTGGGCAAACATAAACAAGCAATGCGCCGGTATTCTGCCTTCGATAGCTTTGGGGGGGGGGGGGACCCCCATAATCCAACAGTGAAATGGGAGACGTGGTTAGTAAATAAGAAAGTGGCAATCGGGAAAAATACGAAGCAATTAAAATTCCGAAATGAGAATGGAATTCGTACATTTCAAAGTAATCTAACGGTTGAATCAGAATTGTAAATCAACCGCTTTTAGAAAGTAATTCAATGACGTTGTCAGAAAGTAACTCAATGATTGAGCCAAAAAGTAAGCGGTCAATTAGAAAGTAATCCATTCATTAAAGAAAGTAATCCGCTTGTATTATAGAGCAGGCCTCACCGCCAGCCCTCTCACTCCCATTGGTCCAGGAGCTCCAAGTGCACCCTGGGAAAAAAAGAAGACAACAGCCAATCAGTGTGAGGCGCGGGCAGGCGTAATGACAAATAAATCCACTGGGACAGCTACCGTTGGCTTCTTGAGCTACACCAATGGATACACAAAGGCAAAGACCCCCGTGTAGCCTCCACAGACTGTCGGGCAAGTGCTGTTAGCGAGCAGCAGCACCTATGAAGGCCGGCACGGCTCACGAGGGGTGGTGGCCAGCACCATGTCCGAGCGCCTTTGTCTCCCCAGTGGCGATGTTTACGCACCGCACCAGGTAACTCATTTGAGGCTGAGTCGACCTAGGGGATGCCCAGGACCGGTTCAGATAATCGTCACTGGTGTTGGCCGTGAGCGGGAATCGAACTCGGGGCCGCTGGGTTCGTAGTCCAGTGTAGCGCTAACCGCTGCACCACCGCTCCCCACATATATATATAGACAACAACAACCGCCATTCGCCACTTAGTAGCGGTGACGTCACCACGACGCTTGTGCCAGGCTAGGTGCACGTCGAGGCCACGTGAAGTGTCGAACGCCCGCTGGCAGAAGGTCACGGGCAGACCCAGCAGGTGCTACGGGTCGACTGACTCAGATGACTAGCCACTTATATATAGACACACACAGACGCATACTGTGCACACACACACACAGACACTGTGTAGACACACATGCTTAGACAGACACATATAAGACAAAAGACAAAGGCCCCCTATAGCCTTAACAGACTGGTGGGGCAAGTGCTGTTAGCGAGCAGCACCTGTGAAGGCCGGCACAGCACGCGAGGTGAGTGGCCAGCACCACGCCGGCCGCCTTTGTCTCCCTAACGTCGACATTTACGCATCGCACCAGGTACACATTTGAGGCTGAGTCGACCTAGGGATCCGTGACCGTCATACCTGTAGACACACACACACAGCGACTTACCGGGTTCCCATCCAAACCTGGCAGTCCCTCTCTCCAGGCTCACCTACGAATCCCTGCAAGCGCACATTGGAAAGTTCCGTGCGGATCGAGGATAGAACCACCACGGCACGCACACACACACGCACGTGTGTGTGCATGCACGTTAAACTTCTTTCGCACCGTACGTAGACAACCGTGCTACAAACTGAACGCAAAACATCAGTTCCGAAAGAAAATGACAAAAAACGTAGTTTTTTTCTTCTTGGTTCTTTCGGTAAAGTCACGTAGAAGGGAAATAATAAAATAATAAAAATAAAACATAATACAATAATTCTCACGACGTTTCGGCCACAACGCAAGCAGCCGTCCTCAGTGAAGAACAGGTCTGCCGACAATTCTCACGACGTTTCGGCATTGTGGCCGAAACGTCGTGAGAATTGTATTTTATTATGTTTTATTCTTATTATTTTATTATTTCCCTTCTACGTGACTTCACCGAAAGAACCAAGAAGATGAATCCCTGCAGTAACGAAAGCTTTACATAGAAACGTAGTTTTGTTGTTCTTTTCTCTCAACCTATCTAACGTGACTTAGTGAGGGGGGGGGTACGCTACCCCTGGGGATGCGAGATGCCCTTTCTGGGGGTGCTGAGACGCGTCAGACTTTTTTTCGGAGGTCAAATCATCGAAAACACAACACCATTGAAATCTCCTTTGCAGTCGCAAATATGATAATTGGGGTTTTCACCCTTTTATCTGGCAACAAAACTGACAACTTTTTTNACAAGGAGTCATGTTTGCATTGACCACAATACTTGCGGTCGGAATGCAAACAAAAAACACAACTCTGATAATGTATGTGCACTGTCCTTGAAGTTGATTGGTCCACACCCGAGACAGCTTTTCTTAGAGCCTAGTCTCACATGGTGTTGGACCAGATGACGCCAAAAGGTGCACAACTCAAAGACAATGCACCATCAGAGTATGAGAGCTCGGGTAAGCATTTACACAAAAAAAAACAATTATCATATTTTNCTACTTGCATAGGAGTTCCAATGGTGTACATTCTTACATTATTTTCCTGGATTTTCTGTTTGCACATAGTCAGATAGTCACTTTAAGATGTTTTCTTGTTCATGTTTTAGTTTGTTGCGGTTGCACCCGATTCCAGAGCCGAGTGGCTCACAGGGCTACACCAAATCAATGAAACTGAAAAACTGAAATAAACATCCGAGGTGGAGCGATCGCATGGCGTACCACACGTCCCGAGTCGCCGATCTTCCCTGGAAGTCCCAGAATGCCCTCGAACGTAAAGAACATCAACAAACACCGGTTCGCACAAGTCAGTCGTCATCGATGTTTAAAAATTAAAACATTTTCTAAAACGTAGCTCTCTCTCTCTCTCTTTTATTTTCAGAAGCGACTTGAACTGGCCAATCACAATTGACAGCCTAACAAAGTGGTTTCATCATCATCATCTTCGTCGTCGTCGTCGATTCGGCGTGTGCACATTCATAGCGGCATATTCTTAGGTTTTTCGGTAAAGTCACGTAGGTAAAAAAAAAATCAATAAAAGTAAAATAAAAATAAGACCGAGAATAGTCAGTAAAGTGATTTTTATTTTTATTTTACTTTATTAATTAAAAAAAAAATTACCCACGTAACTTTACCGAAAAAACCTAAGAGTATGAATCCTTGCAGTTACGAAAGCTTCAAATCTAGAATTTATAGCGGCAGCCAAATGACTCTGAACGCGCGTGATGGTTCATTTTTAAATGCGGGGGGGGGGGGGGCCGGAGGGCATGGAGAAAAATCCACAGAGCAGAGAGAGAGAGAGACACGCAAACTCTACATGTACAGAGCAGGCGTCAAGGTCGGGATTGAACCCACGACTTTCTGTACACAGTCGAGGTAGTTAACATCTCCTAGCCACCGTGATGATGATGATGAGAGAGAGAGACGCAAACTCCAAATATACAGCAGCAGACGTCAGGGTCGGATCGAACCCACGACCTCCTGTACACCAGGCGAGGTAGTTAAATCTCCTAGCCACCGTGATGATGATGATGAGAGAGAGAGACGCAAACTCCAAATAGACAGCAGCAGGCGTCAGGGTCGGGATCGAACCCACGACCTCCTGTACACCAGGCGAGGTAGTTAACATCTCGCGATACGGCTCAGTGTGCCTCACGGGTAAAAATACAAATGAGGTGTCAAACCATTGAAGTGTCACTTACTGTGTCACCATCCAGTCCGGGCAATCCCATTATGCCGGGAATTCCTACGAATCCCTGCAACACAAGTTGGGTTATGGCACAAGGTCAACAGTTGCACACGGCCACGTGTGTTGCTCGCTGGCGATTTGGTCCGGATGGAAACTTGCAGCGTTGAAGAGCAACTTTGGTACGGGCTGTGCAGAAGTGACAATGGGCTGATGGTGATGCTGCTGCTGCTATCACGATAATGCTGCTGATGATGATGCTGCTGATGTCACGATAATGCTGATGATGATGATGCTGCTGATCACGATAATGCTATGATGATGCTGCTGTTGATGACAGATAATGCTTGATGATGCTGATGATCATGATAATGCTGCTGATGAGTGCTGATCACGATAATGATGATGATGATGATGCTGCTGATCACGATAATGATGATGATGCTGCTGCTGATGATCACGATAATGCTGATGATGATGCTGATGATCATGATAATGCTGATGATGCTGCTGACGATGCTGATGATGATGATTCTGCTGGCTATCACGATAATGCTGATGATGCTGCTGACACGATAATCTATGATGTTGACGATGGTGATGCTGGCACGGTCGAATGCTATGATGATGCTGCTGCTGCTATGATGATGCTAGCTGTGATGATTATGCTGNTGATCACGATAATGATGATGATGCTGGCTGTGATCACGATAATGCTGCTGATAATGCTGCTGATCACGATAATTCTGATGATGATGATGCTGCTGCTGATCACGGTAATGCTGATGATGATGATGCTGCTGCTGATGATGATCGCGATAATGTCTGATGATGATGCTGCTGCTGACACGATAATGATGATGTCTGCGATGATCACGATAATGCTGCTGTGATGCTGATGTCACGGTAATGCTGATGATGATGATGCGAATGAGAAGGATGGCAGTGATTCATATAGTGTGGCCGATGCTGGTGAGACTGCTGATGATTATCTATGAGAATGTCGGTCTTGTTGATGATGATGATGATAATTCTGCTGCTGCTGATGATGATGATTATTCTGCTGCTGTGATGATGATAATTCGACGATGAAGATTAGGTTGCTGCTGTGCTGTCGCTAACGATGTTGACGATGTTGATGAGGATGCTGGCAGTGAGTGTCTATGACAATGTTGACGATGTTGATGAGGATGCTGGCAGTGAGTGTCTATGACAATGTTGACGATGTTGATGAGGATGCTGGCAGTGAGTGTCTATGACAATGTTGACGATGTTGATGAGGATGCTGGCAGTGAGTGTCTATGACAATGTTGACGATGTTGATGAGGATGCTGGCAGTGAGTGTCTATGACAATGTTGACGATGTTGATGAGGATGCTGGCAGTGAGTGTCTATGACAATGTTGACGATGTTGATGAGGATGCTGGCAGTGAGTGTCTATGACAATGTTGACGATGTTGATGAGGATGCTGGCAGTGATTGTCTATGACAATGTTGACGATGTTGATGAGGATGCTGGTGACGATGTTGATGAGGATGCTGGCAGTGATTGTCTATGACAATGTTGACGATGTTGATGAGGATGCTGGCAGTGAGTGTCTATGACAATGTGACGATGTTGATGAGGATGCTGGCAGTGAGTGTCTATGACAATGTTGACGATGTTGATGAGGATGCTGGCAGTGAGTCTATGACAATGTTGACGATGTTGATGAGGATGTCGTGAGTGATGACAATGTTGACGATGTTGATGAGGATGCTGGCAGTGATTGTCTNTGACAATGTGAGGAGGGCAGTGATGTCTATGAAATGTTGACGATGTATGAGATGCTGGCAGTATGTCTTCTGTTAGGNTGCTGAGTGAGTGTCTATGACAATGTTGACGATGTTGAGAGGATGCTGGCAGTGATGATGATGTTGACGATGTTGAGTGAGGATGCTGCAGTGATTATGACAATGTCGGCATGTTGATGAGGATGTGGCAGTGATTGTCTATGACAATGTCGACGATGTTGATGAGGATGCTGGCAGTGATTGTCTATGACAATGTCGACATGTGTGAGGATGTGGCAGTGATTGTCTATGACAATGTTACGATGTTGATGAGGATGCTGGCAGTGTTGTATGACAATGTTGACGATGTTATGAGGATGCTGCATGAGTGTCTATGACATGTTGACGATGTTATAGGATGCTGGCAGTGAGTGTCTATGACAATGTTACATGTTGATGGGATGCTGGAGTGAGTGTTAGACATGTTGACGATGTTTGGATGCTGGCAGTGAGTGTCTATGACAATGTTGACGATGTTGATGAGGATGCTGGCAGTGAGTGTCGAGGCTGGCAATGATTGACGATGTTGACAATGTTGAGGATGCTCAGGAGTGTCTATGCAATGTTGACTGTTATGAGATGTTGATGAGGATGTTGATGGCGATGCTGACTATGTTGAGGATGTTGGCATGAGGATGTTGATGGCGAGGATGCTGGCAGTGAGTGTATATGCCCCGGACTGCTGAGGACATGTATCGATGTGGTCCAGGGGCACTACTCTCACGCCAGCCGAGCCCCCCCCCGCAGACATCCGCTGGTTCACCGCCATGAACGAGGGACTTGTCCGAAACGTCGTTGGGTGTGGTGTATAATATTCTTAGGTTTTATCTGTAAAGTCACGTAGGTAAAAAAAAAATTAATAAAAGTAAAATAAAAATAAAATAATAATCACGACGTTTCGGAGGCAACACAAGCCTCCGTCTTCAGGTGGAACCGTCACAGCACGATTGCTGATACCTGAAGACGGAAGCTTGTGTTGCCTCCGAAACGTCGTGATTTTTATTTTTATTTTACTTTGATCATTTAATTTTTTACCTACGTGACTTTACCGAAATAACCTAAGAATATGAATCCTTGCAGTCACGAAAGCTTCAAATCTGTGTGTACAATGCTTTTTAAAGGCTTACACGAGCATTAATTGACGAACGCTTTAATGAGTGTTTGGTTGCCTTTGAGGGGTGTGATTCTGCTGCTGTGGTTTCGCCTAGGGACATCCCCAGCGGCAGCTGCCCCTGTGTGTTAGACTGTCAGTAGGGGTGTGATTCTGTTGCTGCTGCTGCTGTGGTCTAGCCTAGGGGCATCCCCAGCGGCAGCTGCCTCTGTGTGTTAGTCTGCAGTAGGGGAGGCGATGTTGCGAAAGGTGTGTACGGAATCCATGCGCCGTGCGTGGTTTTCCTTTCCCCGTTCGATTTTCTTTCCCTCTCTTTGGCAATGCCCCAGACCGGGGATTGCCCGGCTACTTACCGCAGCGCCTTTAGGACCAGAGCGGCCGACAGGACCAGGCAAACCCTGGGAGAGAGACGACGATTACCGCACACATCTACGAGGACAAGGATCCAACACCCCCCCCCCCCCCCCCCCATAGCCCTTAACGGGATGTCGGGGAAAGTAGCGGCCGCCTTTGTCTCAGTGGCGATGTTTGCTACTCGCCGCACCGGGTTACTCGTTTGAAGGCTGAGTCGACCTAGGGAGGCCCAGGACCGGTTCAGATAATGGTGTTGGTCGTGAGTGGAATTGAACTTGGTACGCCGGGTTCGTAGCGCAGCGTAGCGCTAACCGCTGCACCACCGCTCCCACAAAGACAAAGACAAAGATCCCCGTATAGCCTTAACAGACTGTAGGGCAAGTGCTGTTAGCGAGCACCTATGAAGGCCGGACCGCTCCCCACACACACACAGACACACACACACCAGCCACAATCAGTCTCTGTGAAAAATAACGTGGAATTTCCATCGCTTTTAGATACCACCCGTCCACCAGAATCAGAATATTCATACTGGAGGAATCCGAAGAGCTATAAAGCTCTTTTTCACCAGATGCCGAGCTGTCCGATAGCGGATATAGCGAGCGAGAGATTTTTTTGTTTAAATGTTGCTATTTGTGACAACGACGCGTACCACCGGTCGCGCCCCGTCACCAACACCAAACGAACCGCCCACCACGTGGTGTGGTCCACCAACCCCCCCCCCCCNTCTCCCAAGTTAATCGTAGCAACGATTTGGAACCGGCAGCAATGAGATCCCCGTAGTTTCACTGCACCTGCCTGCCAGGGTATCCTTTTGCTCCAGGATTCCCGTCAGATCCGCGTGGGCCCTAGCAAACGACACAAACACCGACACACACGCGCACACGTGCGCACACGCACACACGCACACGCGCGCACGCACACACACCGCGCACACACACACACACGCACACACACACGCACACGCGCGCGCACACGCACACACACACACCGACACACACACGCGCATACACACACACGCACACCNACCCACACACGCGCATACACACACACGTGCACACACGCGCATACACACGCGCACAAACACACACGCATACACACACACACGCGCACGCACACACGCGCGCACACACATACGCACACGCGCGCACACACACACACGCACACANGCGCGCGCACACACACACACACGCACANCGACACACACACGCGCATACACACACACGCACACACGCGCGCACACGCACACACACGCACACACACACACGCACACCGACACACACACGCACACACACGCGCACACACGCGCATACACACGCGCACAAACACACACGCGCATACACACACACACGCGCGCACACACACGCGCGCACACACATACGCACACACACACGCACGCACACGCGCACACACGCGCACGTGCACGCACGCAGAGCAACACATCATCGTCGTCATCATTGTCGTCATCATCATCGTCATCATCATCATCGTCATCATTATCATCATCGTCATCATCATTGCCACCATCGTCACCATCATCGTCATCATTGTCATCATCATCGTCATCATCATTGTCATCATCGTCATCATCAACACACCGGTGGCTAAAGTAGTGAACTATTTTGTCTTTTGTCAACGTGACACTTTTTCACTGATTGGCCGTGTCGGGTGGTGGAGGGTTACGACACGTGAATAAACAATAACGCGATCTGACATCATTTGTAGGTGGCACAGGGTCGCTTCTGAAAAATAGCTGCGAGGCTCAGCGGGGCCTTACCTGGTTAAATACAAAAAATAAAAACGTGTTCAGTTTTAGTAACGTTAACAAGGGCATCAATATCCAGCCCGGTTGTTTTGCCTCTTGGCACCACCACCACNACCACTACCACGGGAAGGGGAGTACAGTCAAGGAGGTAATGAGTGGAACACGAGAAAGGATGGGAGAGGGAAGAGAGAGATAAAGAGAAAGTGGTGGACACGGGGTGGACAAGGAGCGGAGGAACGGAGCACAGAGTCAGGAGGAATGAGGAGGTGGAGGAGGGGAGGAGGAGGAGGGGAGGAGGAGGAGGAGGAGGAGGGGGAGGAGGAGGAGGAGGGGAGGAGGAAGGAGGAAGCGTCAGGGCTCGACGCTGCTGCTGCTGCACGGAGCGGCGTCTGTTTTCAAAGGGGGCGGCGAAGGGAGAGGGAGGGTCCAGAGTGGGGTGGCCATACGGCAGTCACGTGGTGTACTGGAGGCTTCAGCTGATTATTGCAATGTCACTGGTGGAGATAGATGGAGGTGCTTCGAGGATTTCTACCGCTGCAATATAACTGGTGGGGCTAGATGAATGTGCTTCCGAGGATTTCTACCGCTGCGCTACAACTGGTGGGGCTAGATGAATGTGCTTCGAGGATTTCTACCGCTGCGCTACAACTGGTGGGGCTAGATGAATGTGCTTTCGAGGATTTCTACCGCTGCGCTACAACTGGTGGGGCTAGATGAATGTGCTTCCGAGGATTTCTACCGCTGCGCTACAACTGGTGGGGCTAGATGAATGTGCTTCCGAGGATTTCTACCGCTGGCTACAACTGGTGGGGCTAGATGAATGTGCTTCCGAGGATTTCTACCGCTGGCTACAACTGGTGGGGCTAGATGAATGTGCTTCCGAGGATTTCTACGCTGGCTACAACTGGTGGGGCGAGATGAATGTGCTTCCGAGGATTTCTACCGCTGGCTACAACTGGTGGGGCTAGATGAATGTGCTTCCGAGGATTTCTACAGCTGCGCTACAACTGGTGGGGCTAGATGAATGTGCTTCCGAGGATTTCTACCGCTGCGCTACAACTGGTGGGGCGAGATGAATGTGCTTCCGAGGATTTCTACAGCTGCGCTACAACTGGGGGGCTAGATGAATGTGCTTCCGAGGATTTCTACAGCTGCGCTACAACTGGTGGGGCTAGATGAATGTGCTTCCGAGGATTTCTACGCTGGCTACAACTGGTGGGGCTAGATGAATGTGCTTCCGAGGATTTCTACCGCTGGCTACAACTGGTGGGGCTAGATGAATGTGCTTCGAGGATTTCTACCGCTGGGCTACAACTGGTGGGGCGAGATGAATGTGCTTCCGAGGATTTCTACCGCTGCGCTACAACTGGTGGGGCTAGATGAATGTGCTTCCGAGGATTTCTACCGCTGCGCTACAACTGGTGGGGCTAGATGAATGTGCTTCCGAGGATTTCTACCGCTGCGCTACAACTGGTGGGGCTAGATGAATGTGCTTCCGAGGATTTCTACCGCTGCAATACAACTGGTGGGGCTAGATGAATGTGCTTCCGAGGATTTCTACCGCTGCGCTACAACTGGTGGGGCTAGATGAATGTGCTTCCGAGGATTTCTACAGCTGCGCTACAACTGGTGGGCGAGATGAATGTGCTTCCGAGGATTTCTACCGCTGCGCTACAACTGGTGGGGCTAGATGAATGTGCTTCGAGGATTTCTACAGCTGCGCTACAACTGGTGGGGCTAGATGAATGTGCTTCGAGGATTTCTACCGCTGCGCTACAACTGGTGGGGCGAGATGAATGTGCTTCCGAGGATTTCTACAGCTGCGCTACAACTGGTGGGGCTAGATGAATGTGCTTCCGAGGATTTCTACAGCTGCGCTACAACTGGTGGGGCTAGATGAATGTGCTTCCGAGGATTTCTACCGCTGGCTACAACTGGTGGGGCTAGATGAATGTGCTTCCGAGGATTTCTACCGCTGGCTACAACTGGTGGGGCTAGATGAATGTGCTTCCGAGGATTTCTACCGCTGGCTACAACTGGTGGGCGAGATGAATGTGCTTCCGAGGATTTCTACCGCTGGCTACAACTGGTGGGGCTAGATGAATGTGCTTCCGAGGATTTCTACCGCTGGCTACAACTGGTGGGGCTAGATGAATGTGCTTCCGAGGATTTCTACCGCTGCGCTACAACTGGTGGGGCTAGATGAATGTGCTTCCGAGGATTTCTACCGCTGCAATACAACTGGTGGGCTAGATGAATGTGCTTCCGAGGATTTCTACCGCTGCGTTACAACTGCGGGGTTCGATGGGGGGAGGGAGGGGGACAGAGTAAATGAATGGGGGGGGGGGGGGGGGTGAAGGTTCAGACTCACCGTCTCACCAGGTGGGCCCGGAGATCCCTGCCAGCCCTCCTGACCCTGCGTCAAACACGCAAACGAAGGTCACGTGACTTGAGAGGACTGCGACGATAAGAGAAAGATCCCTCATCCNTCGCCCCCCTCACCCCCCTCCCCTCGCCCCCCCCTTGCCCCCCNTTGCTCCCACACCCGCTTAGCCTCAAGCAGACTTTTGGGCAAGTGCCATGGCAATCGCGTTGGGTGGGTGGTGACGCGCACGCCACGTGTCCTACACACAGCAGCGGGTACTCATTTGAGGCTGAGTCGACCTAGGGGGGAGGCCCAGGAACCGGTTCACCTGTGAAGGCCGGCCACAGCACGCGATTGGTTGGGTGGCCAGCAGACATCCACCAGCATTTCTACCCACAGCACCAGGTTACTCGTTTGAGGCTGAGTCGACCTAGGTGGAGGTGCAGAACCGGTTTAAGGTAATCGTCACGTGGTGTTGGCTGTCAGCGGTCACGTGGACTTCGGTGTCCGCTGGGTTCGTGGCGCAGCGCGCTAACCGCTGCGCCACCGCTCTGCTTGGGCAAAAGTTGAACACGCGCAAAGACAAAGGCAGAGACGCCCCGCGTAGCCTCAACAGGCTGTTGGGGCAAGTGCTGTTCGCGGCGCCTATGAAGGCCGGCACGGCACACGAGGGGTGGGTCGCCAGCACCACGCGGCCGTTTTTTCACATCGCACCAGGTACTCATTTGAGGTTGAGTGACCTAGGGAGGTCCGGGACCGGTTAGATAATCGTCACCGGTGTTGGCCGTGAGCGGGAATCGAACCCGGGTCGCCGGTTTGTAGGGCAGTGCGCTAACCACCACTGCCGCTCCCCCACACACAGACACACACAGACACACACAGACATACACACAGACACATAGGCAAACACACAGACACACACACCACACACACACAGACACACACACACNGTCACACACAGATAAACACATACAGACACACAGATAAACACAGACACACGCACAGATACACACACNGACACATAGATACACAGACACACACACAGACACACACACAGACACACACACAGACACACACACATAATTGTGCACATACACTCCAAACACACGCGCACCACAGGGAACTCTGCTCGCCAAATTGCAAGGTCATGTACACTCGGGTTCTTTTTATTAATGTAATTCTTTGACACATTGCCAAAGCGCGTCACACACGCACACGTGACCACGCACACACACACACTGCTGCACGCACACGTGGTACGTGTTGTTCAGCGATGTGTGTGCGTGTGTGCAGCGGTGTGCGTGTGTGTGTGAGTGCAACGGTGTGTGTGTGCGTGTGTGTGTGCGTGTGTGAGTGCAACGGTGTGTGTGCGTTGTGTGCAACGGTGTGTGCGCGTGTGTGTACAACGGTGTGTGTACAACGGTGTGTGCGTGTGTGTACAACGGAGTGTGTACAACGGTGTGTGTGCGCGTGTGTGTACAATGGTGTGTGTACAACGGTGTGTGTGCGTGTGTGTGCGCGTGCGTGTGTATGTGCGTGTGTGTGCGTGTGTGTGTACATGTTGTGCGTGCGTGTGTGCATGTGTGTGCGTGTGTGTGTGATACAAGACAAAGATCCCCGTGTTAGCTTGAAAAACCACGCACACACACACACACACCGCTGCACACACACACACCCGCTGTACGCACACACACGTGTGCCCATGTGGGCGCGTGCGACGTGTTATGGCACGTGTGCTTCTTCACACACGCGTGTGTGTGTGTCCGTGTGTGTGCGTGTGTGCGCGTGTGTGGGTGCGCGTGTGTCCGTGTGTGTGTGTGCGCGTGTGTGTGTGTGCACGTGTGTCTGTGTGTGCGTGTGTGTCCGTGTGCGTGTGTGCGCGTGTGTCCGTGTGTGTGTGTGTGCGCGTGTGTCCGTGTGTGTGCGTGTGTGTGCGTGTGTGCGCGTGTGTCCGTGTGTGTGTGTNCGTGTGTCCGTGTGTGTGCGTGTGTGCGCGTGTGTCCATGTGTGTCCGTGTGTGTGCGTGTGTGTGCGCATGTGTCCGTGCGTGTGCGTGTATGCGATACAAGACTAAGATCTCCGACTGTTTGGGCAAGTGCTGTTGGCGAGCACCGCCTATGAAGGCTGCCGGCACGGCACACGAGGTGGTGGGTGGACAACAGCGACTTCTCTCTGAGGCTGATTCGGCCAACTTGTTCGTTCACTCACTCACACACAAAACAAAGACCCCCGTGTAGCCTTAGCAGTGTCGGGCAATGCTGTGGCGAGCACCTGATGAAGGCGGCACGGCCACGAGGACGTGGGTGGCCAACAAACGCCCGGCCGCCTTTGTCTCCCCGTGGCGATGTTTTACGCGCAGCACCAGGTACTCATTTGAGGCTGAGTCGACCTAGGGGAGGCCCAGGACCGGAGATAATCGTCACCGTGTTAGTGCCGTAAACGAACGGGTCGCCGGTCGTAGCGCAGCGCCTAACCACTACACACCGCTCCCGCTCGCACACACACACACATACGCGACGAAGAGACACACACACATGCTGACGAAGACACACACACACTGACGAAGACACACACACACGCTGACGAAGACACACACACACAGCACGCGTCCACTCGCTTTACTCAAGAGCCAAACTCTTTCTGTCAAAAGGCGACCCATACCCGGCTTATGCATCTGACTGTTGGGCCAGCTTTGTTAGCAAGCTCCTATTAAGCACGAAGAGCCGATAACATGATTGTAAGACGCACTTAGAATCCAGACAAGCCTTGCCAAGTCTCCCTAGACCAGGGGTCGGCAACCAAAATAACAGAAGAGCCATTTCTTTCCAATTTGGTACAAAATTCAGTATTTCAAGAGCCGCAATGCATCTGAGTACATACTGTACATATCGTCAAGAAGCAGCCCAAGAGCCGCNTGCGGCTCNGGAGCCGNAGGTTGCCGACCCCTGCCCTAGACTCTTCCCGGAAGGTTATGCTGCTGCTGATGCTGATCCACTGAGAGGTTTTGGACGTTAGCTCCATGTTAATGGAGTTTGACTCGAGGAGGAGGAACGCAGAGACACAGAGACAACCCAGCACCCTGCTGCTGCTGCTGTACACGAGGGGAGACACAGACACAGAGACAACCCAACACCCTGTTGCTGCTGTACACGAGGGGAGACACTCAGAGACACAGAGACAACCAGCACCCTGCTGCTGCTGTACACGAGGGGAGACACACAGAGACACAGAGACAACCAGCACCCTGCTGCTGCTGTACACGAGGGGAGACACTCAGAGACACAGAGACAACCCAGCACCCTGTTGCTGCTNTACACGAGGGGNAGACACTCAGAGACACAGAGACACTCAGAACACAGAGACCCCGGAGACAGTGGGGAGACACCTCACTGCAGCCCCCCCCCACCGCCTACAGCACCTGGCAAGCCCTGGTGGTCCCCCATTCGATTACTGTACTAACCAGGCTCAAATCTGTGCGTCTGAGATCAACTCAAGAGCGTCTTCCCTTCTCAAATCACCAATGGGGCAGCACGCTGTTAGCAGTCCTGGGCCAGTGGTGGGAATTCCACGTTTTCATGGCAGGAAGCAGACCAGCCACAGGGCAATGAGTGAGTACGCAGAGCGGCTCACAATCTGAAGTATCTTCTTGGTTCTTTCGGTAAAGTCACATCGAATGGAAACAATAAAATAATAAAAATAAAACATAATAAAATAATTCTCACGACGTTTCGGCCACAACGCAAGCAGCCGTCTTCAGGTGGAGAACAGGTCTGTTATTTATTGTTTCCATTCTACGTGACTTTACCGAAAGAACCAAGAAGATGAATCCCTGCAGTCACGAAAGCTTTCAATCGAAATCTGAAGTATGTGAGTTCAAATCGGGGTTGGGGATTGAAGAGAGTTGGGAGATTGACTTAGCCCATCATCATCATCATGACCATCCTCCATCCGGGGTCGATAAAATCAGTACGACTTTGTGGTGAAGTAAACAGTGTGGAGTGGGTTGTCTTGTGGATAGACGCGCCCCGCCATGGAATGTGGAATGTCAATCACCGGCTCTGGAAACGGGGGATGAGCTCCAATGGCTCGTGGAGCGACAGGAAATGACTCACTTTAATATTTAAAAATATATCGCCCGTAACTGTTGAGTAACAGGAAAGTGTGCATTTGTACATTTCCAAATGGTACGTGTCAAGCATTTTAAACATGTTGTGTGGACGTTGAATGTCAGTGTTGAGTCTATGGGTAGTGTTGAGTCTATGGGCAGTGTTGAGTCTATGGGGAGTGTTGATTCTATGGGCAGTGTTGAGTCTATGGGTAGTGTTGATTCTATGGGCAGTGTTGAGTCTATGGGTAGTGTTGAGTCTATGGCAGTGTTGAGTCTATGGGCAGTGTTGAGTCTATGGGTAGTGTTGAGTCTATGGGCAGTGTTGAGTCTATGGGTAGTGTTGATTCTATGGGCAGTGTTGAGTCTATGGGAGTGTTGAGTCTATGGGGAGTGTTGAGTCTATGGGAGTGTTGATTCTATGGCAGTGTTGAGTCTATGGTAGTGTTGATTCTATGGCAGTGTTGAGTCTATGGGTAGTGTTGAGTCTATGGGCAGTGTTGAGTCTATGGGAGTGTTGAGTCTATGGGTAGTGTTGAGTCTATGGGAGTGTTGAGTCTATGGGTAGTGTTGATTCTATGGGCAGTGTTGAGTCTATGGGTAGTGTTGAGTTATGGCAGTGTTGAGTCTATGGGCAGTGTTGAGTCTATGGGTAGTGTTGAGTCTATGGGCAGTGTTAGTCGGTAGTGTTGAGTCTANGGGTAGTGTTGAGTCTATGGCAGTGTTGANTCTATGGGTAGTGTTGATTCTATGGCAGTGTTGAGTCTATGGGTAGTGTTGAGTCTATGGGCAGTGTTGAGTCTATGGGCAGTGTTGAGCCTATTGGCATTGTTGTATCGTATAATCTTGACCCTATGAGTGCTAATTAGATGGGGGGGAAAGACAACAAATAATAAACAGTCTATGAGCTGATGATTATGCGCAGTGTTGAATCCAAGGAAGAGTTGAGGCCAAGCGCATCNGTGCTGAGCCAAAAGGCTGTGCTGCTGCTNGCGCTGTGTTGCTGCTGTGGGCTGTGTTGCGTCTGCGGTGTTGCTGNTGTGCGGACTGTTGCCGCTGTGGCTTCCTGTGCTGTTGCTGCGTGTTGCTCTGCTCTGTGTTGCCTGCTTGCTGGCTGCTGCTGTTGCTGCTGCCTGTTCTCTGCTNCTGTTCTGCTCTGCTCTACTGCGCTTGTTGCGCTGTTGCTTGCTGCTGCNCTACTGCTTTGCGCTGTTGCTGGNGCGAGCGCTACTGACTGCTGCTGTTGNGCTGCTGACTGCTGAGCTGCTGCTGCTGTTGCTGCTGCTGCTGCTGCTGCGCTGCCCTACTGCTACTGCTGTTGCTGCTGCTGCTGTTGCTGCTGCTGCTGTTGCTGCTGCTGCTGCTACTGCTGCTACGCTGCTGCTGCTGCTGCTGCGCTGCTGCTGCTGCTGCTGCCGCTGCTGCTGCTGCTGCTGCTGCTGCTGCTGCTGTTGCTGCTGCTGCCTCTGCTGCTGCTGCTGCTGCTNGCTGCTGCTGTTGCTGCTGCTGCTAGGCAGGATGAGGGAGTTCGCGTGATGATGGTTTATCCTTCCTTGACGAGATCGGCGAGGTATTGCGGTTCATTTCTGGCGAGCACTTTGTGTGTGTGTTTGTGCAACGTTGTGTGTAACGTGTGTGTGTGTAACGTGTGTGTGTGCTACGTGTGTGTGTGCAACGTGTGTGTGTGTGTGTAACGTTGTGTGTGTGTGCTACGTGTGTGTGTGTTGTGTGTGTGTGTGTGCTACGTGTGTGTGTGTGTGTGCACAACGTGTGTGTGTGTGCAAGGTTACGACGGAGCGGTGGCGCAGTGGTTAGCACACCGCGTTGCGAGCCCTCCGCTTGCCTCCTGAGTTTGATTTGCGTCAGCGGCGAACTGTTTATTAATAAATAAACGCAAATCAAGCAGCCTGTGTTCTCGATTTCCGCGTGAGAGTAATTATTTAAATTTGTTGTTCATTTTTTCTTTTGCCTGCCAGTCCTAATGGCTTTCTTGACGAACGTTATCCACTGACATTTGTTTAAGCATTCAAATTCTGTGCCGGTTTCGACCTCCTGGGTCTCATCAGCAGTCGGCCATGCAGAACAAATACTTTTGGATCGGCAGATGTCATTGGCACCGAGCACTCCAGCTATACAATGGCGCCCTGTTCGACAGAAAAATATATTTATTGCAGGAAAAAAATATTTTTTTATATATACCTGATTAGCACAAACGGTATTCATCAGAGACACCCACATCTATAGCTCGAACCCAGATGTTCATGGGTTGCTGTGCCAATGTTCAAACACATACATTATCCTTTTGAGACAACCAGACCAGTTTCGAACCCAATATTTCCGAGGTGGCTCGCTCAACTTATAAACACATACATTATCCTTTGGAGACAGCAGACCCAAGGCTTGAAAACCAGCTGTTCAAAGTATTGCTGGTTCGGTGACCTTACACAGAGACACCCAGACACAGGGTTCGAACCCAGGTCATCATCGTTTGGTGATTCAGTGGTCGACCAGGGGCTCAAGTGGTACCGAAAAATCGATCGATATTTGCCGCGTCGCTCGATTCCACGAAAGTTATGATCGGAGAAAAAAAAATAAGAGAGAGAGAAAAAAGGAAAAAACCGCCGAGGGTGATAAGTCATCGTAGACATTGCGGTGAGCTCATTCGTCTCTGTCCCAAACGCAGCGGGCTCCGTCGCTGGCGAGGAAGGGGCATTTCATTCCAAGCTGAAATCTAAATGTGTTACGGGTTACATCTCGCCACTGTGCGAGATGTTAACTACCTCGCCTGGTATGCGGGAGGTTGTCGGATCGTTCCCGACCCCGACGCCTGCTGCTGCTGTATATTTGATAATTCACTGGTCAACACACTTTTTTTCTGGCATAAGGTATTCCAACGGTTTAAGGTAATTTTGGGTGCTGATTCCAAATCTGCATCAGCTTTTGTCTATCACATCAAATATTGCATTTTCAATAAAAACTGCAGAAGAAAAATATTTAAAAAATGTGGATATCTACATAAAATGATATTATAAACACACTATCCTAAAAATACAGCACCATATTTTAACACTAAAGCAGTCACTGACTCGCAACAACTTGCAATCATAAGTACGGAGTTAATTTCAGGTAAAATCAATGAAAATGGGGTATGCCGATAGCAAAATGAGATGTGATAGAACAAATCTGAGATCAGATTTGGAATCAGCACCCTGAAATTAGTCTAGAACAGCTGCAAAAGTCCAGGCCAGAATTTTTATTTATTTTGTTGACCAGTGAAAAGAATTGATATTGCGTCATTGACGCAACAGCAATATTTTGAGTGTCATGTCTCTCTCTCTCTCTCCACGTGGTCGCGTGGATTTTTCTCGGGTCCTCCGGTTTCCCCCTCCACATTTAGAATCAACGTTACACGTTAACAGTATTTGCCGCTGTAAATGTTCACGTGATGAGCCACTTAAATGAGCTATCATTTGTGGCGAGGTTGCTTCTGAGTAACAAGTCAGTGGGCTTCATCTGGGCTTCACGTGGTAAGAGGAGTTGGTCTCGGGTGAATAATACGACCTAAATAAATAATAATCTTCTTGTTTCTTTCGGTAAAGTCACGTAGAAGGAAATAATAATAAAATATTTATTATGTTTATTTTATTATTTTATTACTTCCCTTCTACGTGACTTTACCGCAAGAACCAAGAAGATGAATCCCTGCAGTCACGAAAGCTTCAAATCAAAATAATAATAATAATCTCAAACCCAACCCGAGCAAAGCCCAAATCCGTGCGTTCCACCTGAGCAACGGTGATACGAAGCGACACCGAAACGTCACCAGAGCTCGAACAGCAGAGTCACCCTGCTGTGCCTCGGGGGGGGGGGGGGGNTAAACCCGCATCGTACACTGGGCTACAAAGAAAGCTCAACTTTAAACGCCGAGGCCAAGGTTGACGCACGTGGAACGAAAATCTCAGAGCGGCGAGGCACCATCGAGCCACTCGCCGCCGCCTTAGCGCTTTGCGTCTCCGTGGCCGAATCCGCACGAACCACCTGGGAACGCTCAACGCGAAGTGAGCGTGGCGAAGCCGCCATGAAATAACACCTGCTGGATAGACTAACACTGCCCATAGACTCAGCACTAGCCATAGACTAACACTGCCCATAGACTCAGCACTGCCATAGACTCAGCACTACCCATAGACTCAACACTGCCATAGACTAACACTAGCCATAGACTCAACACTGCACCATAGACTAACACTGCCATAGACTCAACACTACCATAGACTCAACACTAGCCATAGACTCAACACAGCCATAGACTCAACACTTGCCATAGACTCAACACAGCCATAGACGAACACTGCCCATAGACTAACACTGCCCATAGACTAACACTGCACCATAGACTAACACTGCCCATAGACTCAACACTGCCCATAGACTCAACATTGCCCATAGACTGACACTGCCCATAGACTAACACTGCCCATAGAGTCAACACTACCCATAGACTCAACACTGCCCATAGACTCAACACTGCCCATAGACTCAACACTGCCCATAAACTCAACACTACCCATAGACTCAACACTGCCCATAGACTCACACTACCCATAGACTAAGACTGCACATAGATTCAACACTGCCCATAGACTCAACACTGCCCATAAACTCAACACTACCCATAGACTCAACACTACCCATATACTCAACACTGCCATAAACTCAACACTACCCATAGACTCAAGACTGCACATAGACTCAACACTGCACATAGACTCAACACTGCCCATAAACTCAACACTGCACATAGACTCAACACTGCCCATAGACTCAACACTGCCCATAGACTCAACACTACCCATAGACTCAAGACTGCACATAGATCAACACTACCCATAGACTCAAGACTGCCCATAGACTCAACACTGCCCAAAGACTCAACACTGCCCATAGACTCAACACTACCCATAGACTCAACACTACCCATAGACTCAATACTGCCCATAGACTCAACACTGCCCATAGACTCAACACTACCCATAGACTCAACACTACCCATAGACTCAACACTGCCCATAGACTCAACACTACCCATAGACTCAACACTGCCCATAGACTCAACACTGCCATAGACTCAACACTACCCATAGACTCAACACTACCCATAGACTCAACACTGCCCATAGACTCAACACTACCCATAGACTCAACACTGCCCATAGACTCAACACTACCCATAGACTCAACACTTCCCATAGACTCAACACTGCCCATAGACTCAACACTGCCCATAGACTCAACACTACCCATAGACTCAACACTGCCCATAGACTCAACACTACCCATAGACTCAACACTGCCCATAGACTCAACACTGCCCATAGACTCAACACTGCCCATAGACTCAACACTGCCCATAGACTCAACACTACCCATAGACTCAACACTGCCCATAGACTCAACACTGACCATAGACTCAACACTACCATAGACTCAACACTGCCCATAGACTCAACACTGCCCATAGACTCAACCTGACTCAACACTGCCATAGACTCAACACTGCCATAGACTCAACACTGCCCATAGACTCAACACTACCATAGACTCACACCCATAGACTCAACACTGCCCATAGACTCAACACTACCCATAGACTCAACACTGCCCATAGACTCAACACTGCCCATAGACTCAACACTGCCCATAGACTCAACACTGCCCATAGACTCAACACTACCCATAGACTCAACACTGCCCATAGACTCAACACTGACCATAGACTCAACACTGCCCATAGACTCAACACTGCCCATAGACTCAACACTGCCCATAGACTCAACACTGCCCATAGACTCAACACTGCCCATAGACTCAACACTGCCCATAGACTCAACACTGCCCATAGACTCACACTCCCATAACTCAACACTGCCCATAGACTCAACACTGCCCATAGACTCAACACTGCCCATAGACTCAACACTGCCCATAGACTCAACACTGCCCATAGACTACCCATAGACTCAACACTGCCCATAGACTCAACACTGCCCATAGACTCAACACTGCCCATAGACTCAACACTGCCCATAGACTCAACACTGCCCATAGACTCAACACTGCCCATAGACTCAACACTGCCCATAGACTCAACACTGCCCATAGACTAACACTGCCCATAGACTCAACACTGCCATAGACTAACACTGCCATAGACTCAACACTGCCATAGACTCAACACTGCCCATAGACTCAACACTGCCATAGACTAACACTGCCCATAGACTCAACACTGCCCATAGACTAACACTGCCCATAGACTCAACACTGCCATAGACTCAACACTGCCCATAGACTCAACACTGCCATAGACTCAACACTGCCATAGACTCAACACTGCCATAGACTAACACTGCCCATAGACTCAACACTGCCCATAGACTAACACTACCCATAGACTCAACACTGCCCATAGACTCAACACTGCCCATAGACTCAACACTGCCCATAGACTCAACACTGCCCATAGACTCAACACTGCCCATAGACTCAACACTGCCCATAGACTCAACACTGCCATAGACTCAACACTGCCCATAGACTCAACACTGCCCATAGACTCAACACTGCCCATAGACTCAACACTGCCATAGACTCAACACTGCCCATAGACTAACACTGCCCATAGACTCAACACTGCCATAGACTCAACACTGCCCATAGACTCAACACTGCCCATAGACTCAACACTGCCCATAGACTCAACACTGCCCATAGACTCAACACTGCCCATAGACTCAACACTGCCCATAGACTCAACACTGCCCATAGACTCAACACTGCCCATAGACTCAACACTGCCCATAGACTCAACACTGCCCATAGACTCAACACTGCCCATAGACTCAACACTGCCCATAGACTCAACACTGCACATCCGATCAGCACGGTGGCTGCGTACGGTGCGAAAGATCAATGCGCGTGCGTCTGGCTCAGCTGGGAGCTCACCTCCCCCACGTACGCTTATAAACCTCGAAGCCATTCAAACATGTGCCCCAGATTAATATACATCGATTAATATTCATAGATCATTAATATACACGTAAATCAAAGTATTTCTCTGGCAAATGTCAATGACATTCACCAAAATTTTAGAGTGCCGGCAACGGTGGCGGTGGCGACGATAATAAAAATATGAAATCAACACAAAACGACCGCGCGCATATTTGGTCGTGAAGTTTTGGCCGATGCCGGCGCTTGGCCGATGCCAGGCCCAGCGTTCGATTTATGGAGGAGAGGAGGGGGATACATCGGGACACAAATCCATGGTTTGCTCCGCACGTGTGTCAGAGCATGGCAGAGGAAATTAGTTTAGCGGTGACGGAGAGAAGAGATATATTTTATTTATTTATATAGATTTTTATATAATCACGTATATATAAAATAAAATCAGGCTTTCATCTCCTTGGTTCTTTCGGTAAAGTCACGTAGAAGGAAATAATAAAATAATAAAACAAATACAATTCTCACGACGTTTCGGCCACAACGCAAGCAGCCGTCCTCAGGTGAAGAACAGGTCTGTCGGGAAGACATTCAGACGCTGTCTTTCCGACAGACATGTTCTTCACTGCCCATAGACTCAACACTGCCCATAGACTCAAACTGCCATAGACTCAACACTACCCATAGACTCAACACTACCCCATAGACTAACACTGCCCATAGATGTCGATTTAAAGCTTTCGTGACTGCAGGGATTCATCTTCTTGGTTCTTTCGGTAAAGTCACATAGAAGGGAAATAATAAAATAATAAGAATAAACATAATAAAATACAATTCTCACGACGTTTCGGCCACAACGCAAGCAGCCGTCCTCAGTGAAGAACAGGTCTGCCGACAATTCTCACGACGTTTCGGCGTTGTGGCCGAAACGTCGTGAGAATTGCATTTTATTATGTTTCATTCTTATTTTTTATTATTTCCCTTCCACGTGACTTTACCGAAAGAACCATGAAGATGAATCCCTGCAGTCACGAAAGCTTTAAATCTAAATTTAAATCAGGCTCTTTGCTTAGACGGCCGTTTGTAATTAAAAGCTAGAATGTTGAACGTCGCATTGTCACCAGGTAAGGTCCCACAGAGTTGCTACGTTGCTCTTCTTCAGAAGCGAGCCTGTCCGTCACAAATGATTAGCGCCAACGAAATGGTCTCATCGTCATCACCATCACCGTCGCGTGGAAATTAAATAGCGGTGGGGCAAATGCTCTCAACGCGTGGTGACGTTGGTTCTAAATGCGGAGGGGAGGACCCAGAGAAAAATCTAAGCAGCCACCACGGAGAGAAACGCAAATTACAAATATACAGCAGCAGGCGTCAGGGTCGGGATCGAACCCACGACCTCCTGCACACCAGACGAGGTAGTTAACATCTCCTAGCCACCGTGATGATGATGAGAGAGAGAAACACCACAAATTCTAAATATACAGCAAGCGTCGTGGTCAGGATCGAATTCACGACCTCCTGTACACCAGGCGAGGTAGTCAACATCTCATAGCCACCGTGATGATGATGAGAGAGAGAAACACCACAAATTCCAAATATACCGCAGCAAGCGTCAGGGTCTGGATCGAATCCACGACCTCCTGTATACCAGGTGAGGTAGTTAACATCTCCTAGCCACCGTGATGATGATGAGAGAGAGAGAGCCAAACTCCAAATATACAGCAGCAGGCGTCAGGGTCGGGATGGAGCCCACGACCTCCTGTACACCACGCGAGGTAGTTAACATCTCCTAGCCACCGTGATGATGATGAGAGAGAGAAACACCACAAATTCCAAATATATAGCAGCATGTGTCATGGTCAGGATCGAACCCACGACCTCCTGTACACCAGGCGAGGTAGTTAACATCTCATAGCCACCGCGGTGCCCCAAATTACCTTTGGCCCTTCTTGTCCCGGAAGGCCCTTTGGGCCCATGGGTCCTGGGTAGCCCTGAAACATAAAAGCACAGAGACGTGATCATTTACCGTGAATGTATCTATTTTTTGGTTAACTAAAAGTTATATAGACGCAGAGCCAACAACGAAGATTTCACATTCCAGGTGGTCAGGCCGTCGGATAACCGCGTCAGGAGCCGGTGCATCATCACGTCGTCATCGCCGTGATGTCTGCTTCGTATCTGTGGATCGGGCATTGCCTCGTCGCGCGCTGTACGACGGTCCGTTCTGGATGACCCACAGTCGCCACGCTACTAACCAGAGGCCTTTTAAATTCCCCATTCGTGCGTCATCGGTATCTACTGCCGCTGCCATGGTTTTGTGCAGTGGGTGGTTCTGTGGATGGGTTGTGGGACCATGAGCATCTCCGTGGAAGATCAACCATCCGCCCCTACTCTGGGCGGGGTCTTCTGACACCCTCCGCGGATGTTCGTCCCGCGACTTCTTCCGAAACGCCGGCTCCGGTAGCGACGGGCCGGGCGCGTCGAACTCGTGACGATGCCGGAGGGGTTGGGCTCGTCGGCGGTCAAGAGTTTGCCAAAGTTTTTTGTTGAATTCTAGATTTGAAGCTTTCGTGACTGCAAGGATTCATACTCTGTTAGCCCCGCCCCCACCTCCCGATACGTTCCATTCATTGGCTACCACATTCTGATAAGCCCCTCCCCCCTCCCCCTTAACTGGTACTTAAGAGCTTACACCTTGAATCCCTCCCTCACTTGATGCAGCAAATCTGGCTGTGACGGTCCCACCTGATGACGGAGACTTGTGTTGCCTCCGAAACGTCGTGATTTTTATTGTTTTATTTTTTGTTGAACCCAAAAAATGAAAAGTAATCACGTCGGCAAATGACTCGATTGGGACTCGCGCAACGGCGGCACTCACCTGCCCGCCGCTGGCAGACTAAAAGCCCGGCTCGCTGAAGAGTTGCCGGGCCACTTTACGGACAGCTGCCACTGGGGTGCCCCTTCAAAGGGAGCCACGGTGGCCAGGAGATGTTAACTACCTCGCCTGGCACGCAGGAGGTTCGGTTCAGACTCAACACTACCCATAAACTCAACACTGCCCATAGACTCAACACTGCCCATAGACTCAACACTGCCCATAGACTCAACACTACCCATAAACTCAACACTGCCCATAAACTCAAAACTATCCATAGGTTCAACACTGCCCATAGACTCAACACTACCCATAGACTCAACACTACCCATAGACTCAACACTACCCATAGACTCCACACTGCCCATAGACTCAACACTGCCAATAGACTCAACACTGCCATAGACTCAACACTACCCATAGACTCAACACTGCCCATAGACTCAACACTACCCATAGACTCAACACTGCCCATAGACTCCACACTGCCCATAGACTCAACACTGCCAATAGACTCAACACTGCCCATACACTCAACACTGCCCATAGACTCAACACTGCCCATACACTCAACACTACCCATAGACTCAACACTACCCATAGACTCAACACTGCCCACAGACTTTGCAGACGTAAAGTTGCTTATCGCGTGGTGCAGCGGCACCGCGACGTGCCAGCGTAAGGGAGGGCAGCTCCGTCGACACAACTCATCAACGTCGGCACTTCTGCTCCGACATTCACGTGGCGAGTGTAGTTCACGGTCCGAGCCCCGGGTGCAAGGGCTTGACGGGACACTCACCTTCTTTCCTGGGGGCCCCTCGGGGCTTCCATGCCTGGGTCACCGGTGAGTCCCTGGGGTGAGAGAGAGCCGGGTGAACCAACGACCATGGGTGCGGATCGCACGGACCGCACGTTGGCGCCGGACATCAACGGCGTCGTCAGCCGGGGAGTCGTTCTCGCGGAGAATTCAAGCGGCGATGAACACGTGGACGCCTACCACCGCCCCGTAATTTTGTGGCTCTCCACGTGGCTAAATTTCTTGGTCGGTTGAAACACGTCCCATCGACCGCACGTCCTTCTGGGGCGAGTGCGTCTCATCAGCGTCGATTCGTTCGATGGGCAGCGAGTAAATTGACACTCGTCAACTGGTCGAAAAATCAGTAATGTAAAAAAAATTTAACACGCTTTTATGAAATGTACTAGTAATGTAAGAAATCCACGACTCCACGAAGTGGCCCCGAAGCTTGACATAACGTAAGGAGACCGTGGCCAATCACAGCCAACGTCAGTTGACCGTGGGCAATTAGACCCAAGCCGAAACATAACATCTAAAAAATAATGTTTAAAAATATATTTTTTATGATAGAATATAGTATTGTCGTCAGTATGACATCAGTATACCAAGTTTGCAGCCGATACCACATTGGGAAGTGAGTTAAAATTTAGTTACAAAATTTGAGGATACAACAACAACAGACAGAGTGAGTTGAATAAAAGCGTGTAAAAACACTTGAATAATAGAGGACACAGAGCTCCCGGTTTATCACGTGGCAGCTGGCTTCCCGTAGAGTCGTCNCTCTACAGTGTGAGTGAATAAACGGTGCCCATACTCTACACTGCCCGTAGACTCAACACTGCCCATAGACTCAACACTACCCATAGACTCAACACTGCCCATAGACTCAACACTGCCCATAGACTCAACACTGCCCATAGACTCAACACTACCCATAGACTCAACACTGCCCATAGACTCAACACTACCCATAGACTCAACACTACCAATAGACTCAACACTGCCCATAGACTCAACACTGCCCATAGACTAAACACTACCCATAGACTCAACACTGCCCATAGACTCAACACTGCCCATAGACTGAACACTACCATAGACTCAACACTGCCCATACACTCAACACTGCCCACAGACTCAACACTGCCCATAGACTCAACACTACCCATAGACTCAACACTACCCATAGACTCAACACTGCCCACAGACTCAACACTGCCCATAGACTAACACTACCCATAGACTCAACACTACCCATAGACTAACACTACCCATAGACTCAACACTGCCCATAGACTAAACACTACCCATAGACTCAACACTACCCATAGACTCAACACTACCCACAGACTCAACACTGCCTATAGACTCAACACTGCCCATAGACTCAACACTGCCCATAGACTCGACACTGCCATAGACTCAACACTGCCCATAGACTCAACACTACCATAGACTCAACACTGCCCATAGACTAAACACTACCCATAGACTCAACACTACCATAGACTCAACACTACCCACAGACTCAACACTGCCCATAGACTAACACTGCCCATAGACTCAACACTGCCCATAGACTAAACACTACCCATAGACTCAACACTGCCCATACACTCAACACTGCCATAGACTCAACACTACCCATAGACTCAACACTGCCCATAGACTAAACACTACCCATAGACTCAACATTACCCATAGACTCAACACTGCCCATAGACTCAACACTGCCCATAGACTCAACACTACCCATAGACTCAACACTACCATAGACTCAACACTGCCCATAGACTCAACACTGCCCATAGACTAACAGCACGACACGTGCGATGTTGCTCACCATCAAGCCTGGTGGACCGGGCACGCCAGGATTACCGTGAGGTCCACGCAGTCCCTTGGGAATGATAAACACAAACAAGCAGACAGTGACATCTCATTCACCCACAGCAAGACGGGTTTGTTGTTGTTGTTGTTGATCACCACGTGAATAACCCAACCAGTTAAAGATGTCCATTGTATTCTATTTGAATTCACTGCACATATTCCCACGTAGCCTCTGGCCTCCCCCCTTGAGTGGTTCTCTTGTAATCTCATCACAGCTGTGTGGCTGTCGCCTGAAGCGGAAGCTGGTTGTTGCCGTTGTTTATTTTATTTTTTTATTAATTAATTTTTTTACCTCGTGACTACCGAAATAAGAATATGTCCTTGTAATTTATGTGCATATAACCCCCCGCAGCCTCTGGCCTACCCCCTGATTGGCCACAAGTAATGACATCACAACCTTGGCTGTCGCCTGTGCGTGGTTGTTGCTTTGTTGCTGTTGTTGTCAATTGCCTGAAACGTCGCGGCTACTCGATTGTGAATGTTGTTGGTTTCTCCAGCAACCTGCTACTACGAATTCCACGTTTCGCTTACGTGACACAACCTTCATAATTGGCTGTGTCGGGTGGTGGCGGGCTTAACTACACAACTTTTATATACTAAACCTTACCACAAAAACCTCCATTATGGATAATATTGTGCGAAAGCAACCTCCTACTACTACTTGTTAAACAGATCTCATTCAGATTACAAGGCAGCCCTCCATCTCCCCTCATCTCAATTCACAGCTGATGTTTGTTGTTGGGTAACTATTCATGGATCGCCTAGGCTTCTATGAGATGTTGACTACCTCGCCTGGTATACAGGAGGTCGTGGGGTCGATCCCGACCCAGAAGCCTGCTGGATATTTGGAGTTTTCGTGTCTCTCTCTCTCATCATCATCACAGTGGCTAGGAGATGTTAACTACCTCGCCTGGTACACAGGAGGTCGTGGATTCAATCCCGACCCTGACACCTGCTGTATATTTGGAGTTTGCGTGTCTCTCTCTCATTATCATCACGGTGGCTAGGAGATGTTAACTACCACGCCTGGTGTGCAGGAGGTCGTGGGTTCGATCTCGACCCTGACGCCTGCTGCTGTATATTTGGAGTTTGCGTGTCGCTCTCTCTCCTCGTGGTGGCGCGTGGATTTTTCTCCGGGTCCTCCCGGTTCTTCCTTTGCACATTTAGAGAATGGACGTCACGCGTTCAGGATAATTTGGCTGCCGCTTGAAGTTTCCACGACGGGCCGCTTTTCTTGAGCTGCCGTAGGTGACGGCGAGGTCGCTTCAGAAAAAAGAAAGCTTCGTAGCTCAGTGGGGCCTTACCCGGTAAAGAAAAATATATATATTTGTTGAATAGTGAAGTGGCCAAGTTTATGCCGTCAAGAGCCTCCACCCACCCACCCGGCACGGCCAGACCCGAATGGTCATCGTTGCTGTGGCCCAACGAGCTGCGAGCAGACGGATCTCTTCACGCGTCCGGCAAAAAAAACCGCCCCGCGTTTCTGGACGCAGTCACCGGCGATCACGTCCGGGCTACGCGAATTGTTAATGTTGTGGTGGGATTTACTCTCCGACGCGCAGCCGGTGTGTGGCCCGAGTAGTTACCAATTGGCACGTTTTGCGTAAGCGACACAAACCTACCGGCTGGCTGTGTCGGGCGGTGGTGGCGGGCTACCGACGCAGCCTTTAGACTTGCGCGGTCGAACGCAAAGAAAACTTGACCACGTGAGCTAAACGTTCTCACGTTCACGCGCGTAAGCGGATGTCACAGAGCTACCTCTGAGATCCCTTCTTCTTCTTCTTCAAGTGGCACTCTGGTGCACACAGAAAGGCCCGTGGAAGCGGATATCAGAGCTACCTCTGAGAGCCCAGTGGACAAGCGGGAGGGTAGGCAGGGGGAGGGTGGCCCACATCTAGCAGGCGGGCAACTTACGTTGGGTCCTCTCATTCCTTGCACTCCGCGTTGGCCAGTGGGCCCAGGCGGTCCCTGCACACAACCCCACATTCCGGCGTTGGCGTTAAAACGCGGGCAAAGGAGCGGGCCGCGACCGCCCGCATAGGCCCGCTGCTGGTGAGAGGGGGCCTTCCGCTAGGGCGAGCGCTGGAGAGACAGAGACAGAGAGAGACAGAGAGAGACGGAGAGAGAGAGAGAGANCGACAGAGAGACAGAGAGAAGAGACAGAGAGAGACAAAGAGAGACACACAGAGAGAGATAGACAGAGAGAGAGAAAGAGAGACAGAGAGGCAGAGAGAGAGAGAAGAGAGACAAAGAGAGACACATAGACAGAGAGACAGAGAGAGAGAGATAGAGTGAGAGAGAGAGAGACAGCGAGAGAGAGACAGCGAGAGACAGAGAGAGACAGAGATAGAGAGACAGAGAGAGAGACATAGACACAGAGACAGTGGTATTTGGCTGACCGGTACGTCTTGGAAGAAGAAGTTGTATTTGTGTGAGTATACGCTGAACTTCTTTTGCACCCTACGGAGCCAACCGCGTTTAGCGGAGGTCCGGGGGGGGGGGGGGAAGGACAACCAACTAAACTCAAGAAGCAGTTCTAAACAAATGAGTTTGTCAATGTAAACGACGATGATTTAAAAGTTGCATAGCTAGTAGTGGCTTCCTAATATCGGAAGGCAAGAACGTTCCAGACGGCCGCAGAAGCGCATCTGAAAGCGCCACGCGACGGCCGAGACGGAAGCCGCCACCGCCGCTGCGAGCGTCAGCGGAGTGTCGAGTGACGATGCTTCGTAGCCCCTCAACGAGATCAGCCAAGGTATTGTGGTTCATTTGTGGCAAGAATTTCGTGTGAAATAAAATAATGATCTTGATAATTGGTTTATTACCCTACTATCTGGCAACAAAACTGACACCTTTTTTACAAGGAGTCATGTTTGCATAGACCACAATACCTGGAGCCATAATGCAAACAAAAAATATAACTCTGACAATATATGCACTTATAATATATGCACTTATCAGAGATGATGACGACGATGACGACGATGATGATGATGACGACGATGACGACGACGATGACGATGATGACGATGACGACGATGATGACGACGATGACGACGATGATGACGATGATGACGACGACGATGATGACGATGATGACGACGATGATGATGACGACGATGATGACGTGGGCGGTGTTCTCACTCTGTTTGGCCTACGGTGGCCTTGCGATGAAGAACGCCGCTCTAGATTGAGCTCTCAATGGCTCCCTCTAGTTGAGGCCCTTTGCGGTAGCACTCTGGTCCACACAGAATGGCCCAACGAAGCAGATGTCACAGAACTACCTCTGAGCGGCGTGAGCAAGCTGTTGCAGCGCTGCGCCTTCACCATGATGACTGCGCTACCGCTCCTTGATCACGCAAGTACAAAGATCCCCCTTTAGGCCTTCAACGGACTGTTGGGCGCACCTATGAAGGCCGGAACGACACACGAGGGGGTGGGTGGCCAGCGCCACGCCCGGCCACCTTTGTCTCCCTCATGGCCCATTTACACACCGCGCCGAATACTCAATTAAGGCTGAGTCGACCTAGGGGAGGCCCAGGACCGGCTCAGATAATCGTCATCGGGTTGGTGGCCGTGAGCGGGAATCGAACTCGGGTCCGCCTTGGGTTCGTAGCGTAGCGTAGCGCTAACCGCTACACTGCCGCGTGCAACAACAAAAAACAAAGATCCCCTTATAGCCTGAACAGGCTGTTGGTGCAAGTGCTGTTAGCGAGCACTCGCGTGCACAAAGACAAAGATCCCCCGTATAGCCTGAACAGGCTATTGGGGCAAGTGCTGTCAGCGAGCACTAGCGTGCACACACAGACGCACGCACGCCAAGTGCTGTTAGCGAGCACGCGCGCACATACTCACAGGAGGCCCAGGGTCTCCACGGGGGCCTTGGAGCCCCTCCAAGCCACGCAGCAGCACCATGGCGTCGGTGGCGTCATGGCCCAACGAGTAGCCGTCACCGCTCAGCATCGTCTCGACGCTGGGGGGGGCGTCTCGATCTGCGTCGCGTTGCCGAAATCCGCCGGGCTCCTCGTGACCGTCGCGCCGCTCGCCCCGCCGCCCAGGATCTCTAGGCCGCCGTCGCCCGCACCAATGGCGTCTCCCGGCGGGCCGTCCGCCCGCCCTTCCGAAGCGCCTTCTGCTTCGTGTCGCGTCTCCGGCGGACTCGCGGATGTCCGCTTCTCCCGCGGGTGGCGCCCGGGCGAAGCGAGCTCGACACTTCAGGCCTGGGACTTTGGGGCGTCGTTGGAGCCGCCGGTTCGTTGATTTCCTCAACTGTCACCACTGCCGTCGACGCCACCGCTGTAGTACCCCGACTGGTGGATATTAAACGGCCGACCGCTTTCTCCGAAGGAGCGGTCGGCTTTGTGATCGTTGATGACGACGACTGCGGGACCTTGTCAGCCTTCTTCAGCGTGCCGTCGCCGCCGCCGCCACCGCTCGAAGAAGCCGCCGGCTCCTTCTTCGCCGAGGCCGTAGGCTTCTGCGAGGCCTGGTTCTCGCTCGCCGTTGTCGGAGCCGCTTGGCCGCCGCCGCCGGGGCGCGCGTCCCCACCGCCTCCCACCTTCCGCCGCGTGCCGCGGGGCGCCGTCGCCCGGGGAGCGGCCGCCCCCGGGCCTCCGTTCCGTTGGCGTCTGCGGCGAAGCCTTCGCCAGGCTGCCGCTCGCCCGGCATCGGCGGCGAAGCGATGCGATTCCGCCGCCGTCGTCGCCGGCGTCGCCTTGGCACTCCTCGCGAACGACGGCGCAGTAGTCGGCGGCCACGTTGGCCGAGGGGAAGAGGTCGAGCTGGCAAACGAGGCCCTCGAAGGCACCGCGCGGCGGGACAGCCTTCCGAGCCTGAACAGGCCTCGGGCCCGACGGCGGGCCTGGTGGCCGCGCTGACGCTCCTCCGCAGGAACTGGCGGCCGCACCGGTGTAGAGCGTCACGCTCCGCTCCGTCACGGCCAAGGCGACGCTGTGCGGCCTCGGCTCGTGCAGGTTTACGCCGAAGTGCAGCGGCTTCCCGTTGGACAGGTGGACCGCCACCTTCCGCGGCAGAAGCTGCAGGCCGAAGAGGAGCGCAGGGGCCTCAGCGGCGGGGCCTCCCCCGCCCCGCCCGCCGGCGCGGTGACGCTGAGGAGGAACGCGTGGCTCGGCCGCAGGGAGCGGACGCTCAGGACGATGGAGAAATTGCCAGCGAAAAAATCTGGCGGAACGACGTCGGAGACCTTGGCCTCCACCTGGGATTTCTTGGTGAGCATGACGCCGGGCGGTGCTAGCGCGGCGCCGTGAGGTGTCACCGGCCTGTCGGGTGGCGGCATCGCCGTCGCCAGCGTGATGTTGAGCGTCAAACCTAGCCTTTGGAGAACGTCCACATCTGCGGAAGAAAAGAAATGCATTTTTTTCGATTTAAAGCTTTCGCGACTGCAGGGATTCATCTTCTTGGTTCTTTCGGTAAAGTCACGTAGAATGGAAATAATAAAATAAAAAAAATAAAACATCATAAAATTATTCTCACGACGTTTCGGCCACAACGCAAGCAGCCATCCTCAGGTGAAGAACAGGTCTGTCGAGACGACAGAAGACAGAAATGGAATGCATTCAGACTTTACCGAAAGATGCATTCAGACTTTACCGAAAGAACCAAGAAGATGAAAAGAAATGCATTTAAGAGAAAAAAGAATCCATTTAAAGATTTTTTTTACATCAACGTGCCGCATAACTGTTACTCTAAGGCGGTCGAGAGGGTGGAGAAACTCGCGGTGAGCGTGCTTCGGCCATCGACCGGCGGAGGGGGAGGAATCCGATAAGCCGCGAAGCTCTTTGTTCGCAGGTTTCCGGCACAGGCACGGGGTCAGCGAGGTGCATCGGCGAAAGCGGTCACGTGCCCATACCGTTAAGCGATTACATTGCACGATACAACGGGTATACGTGTGTCTCATCCTCGACAGCGGTGCGGATGGTTAATTTTCGCTCTGCATCCACTAAGAGTTGCACCATTCAACTCGGACCCACGTCTATGAATATGTCCACCCAGAACTGGTGTCAAGCTGATTCGCACACCGGATGTTGAACACCGATTCACGGCTTTGCCGATGAGATGCTCTCCTAGGAGGCCGTGGCGATGCTGGGATGTGTACAAAAACATACTTTTATCAGACTATTTATTGACACTGCAGGAGGAATCTCATGCTATGTAAAGCTATTTTGTTCATAGATGTACAGTAGGGCGGTTACGACGACAAACAGATAAAAATCATGATAGTACCGCAAAGTAGAAGAATATTTTACGTGGAGGGATAAATATGGCAAGGATATGCATTGATTATAACCCTTTCCATTCTGTATGTGAACGTCATCAGTCTTTCTTTCGATTCCGTTCCAATGACGTACGTGTACGTGTTAGTGTATGGGTAGTGTTAGTGNTGACGTACGTGTAGTGTATGGGTAGTGTTAGTGATGACGTACGTGTTAGTCTATGGGTAGTGTTAGTGATGGTACTGTTGTGGTGTTAGTCTATGGGCAGTGTTAGTGTACGTGTAGTCTATGGGTAGTGTTAGTGATGACGTACGTGTTAGTCTATGGTATATGACGTCACGAAGCTCTGCCCTCCCCCAATAAAGCACGCTTCAAATCGCTTTAAACTATTGTCATTGTAGTGCGTATTTAATGTGGCGCTGCACTCTGATGTTGTAGGAGAAAACATTTATTAAAAAGTCAATTTAATTAAGTAGAACGTGTTGTCTATATTTATTTTAAGTTGCGCATTTTGATGTGACGTCACATTTCTCACCCTCTCCCCCCTCGTCACACATCGTCACAAATGTCTGACCCCCGCCCCCCCCCCCTAGGTGCGTGACGTCATTCCCTGTCCTCGCTTAACGGGCAGCGTCTGGAGGCAAACGCAAAGTGGTTGCCGCTGTCAGGCGAGACGAGACGTGACTCGAGGCCAAGGCAGCTACGTCTCCAGGGCACGCGGCCCCAGCCCCAGCCCCAGCCCCCCCCCACCCACCCCGAGCCCCACCCCNAGCCCCACCCCAGCCCACCCCCNAGCCCCAGCCCCAGCCCCACCCCCAGCCCCAGCCCCAGCCCCAGCCCCAGCCCCACCCCCAGCCCCAGCCCCAGCCCCACCCCCAGCCCCAGCCCCAGCCCCAGCCCCAGCCCCCACCCCAGCCCACACCCCCAGCCCCCACCCCCAGCCCNAGCCCCACCCCCAGCCCNCACCCCNAGCCCCACCCCCCAGCCCCCCGGGGAAAGCGAACGCCGATCGAGGGGGGGTGGAGGTTGAGGAGTTGTGTTCAATCCTGGGGGGGTTATGGGGGGGGGGAGTGGTGGGAGTGGTGGACAATCCTGGGGGGGGGGGATGGGGGGTGGACAATCCTGGGGGTTATGGGGGGGTGGACAATTCTGGGGGGGGGGTATGGGGGGTGGACAATCCTGGGGGTTATGGGGGGANTGGTGGACAATTCTTGGGGGGGGGTTATGGGGGCTGGTGGACAATCGGGTAACGATGACGCTGCCGTGTAAACGCTTTCTCCACCACCCCCCCCACCCCAATAATTAACTCCATACGGCCATATGTGCAGCAGATACCGTAAAAGCGAGCTGATTACTAATATTGTATTTAAAACCTCGCTCGCTCGGGGGGGGGGTGAAGTGAAGAATACACAAAAAAGAATCCGGCCATTGCGTACAGTGTTGCAACATGTGGTGTGTGTGCCACGTGTGTTTTGTAGTAATACAGCGGAGGGCACGTGCGCACGAAGACGGAGGAGGGAGACTTCACTCAGCCGAGAGCAGAGCCACCGCGTGGGCGAGTGGCGGAGGTCGGCGTCGCCTCCTGCCGTCTTTGTATCCCCGGCGACGGTGTTTTATAACACACAATTGGTCCATATATCTGTGTGTGTGTGTGTGTGTCTCTGTGTGTGTGGGTGGGAGCGGTGGTGCAGCGGTTAGCGCTGCGCTACGAACCGGCCCGAGTTCGATTCCCGCTCACGGCGATTATTTGACGGTTCTTCCCCTCGGTCGACTCAGCCTCAAATGAGTATCTGGTGCCTGGTGTGTAAACATCGCCACTGGGAGACAAAGGCGGCGGGCGTGGTGCTGGCCACCCACTCCCTCGTGTGCCGTGCCGGCCTTCATAGGTGCTCGCTACAGCACTTGCCCTACAGTCTGTTAAGGCTACACGGGGGATCTTTGTCTTTGTGTGTGGCCGAGTCGACCTAAGGGAGGCCCAATCCATGCACACGAGGAACCGGTTCGAATGGCCGTCTCGCCGGGCCGCCTTTGTCTCCCCATCGGGAACGTTCACGACACACCAGGGACTCATTTGAGGCCGAGTCGACCTAGGGTGAGTGCCCCAGGGACCGGTTTCAGATAATCGTCGCCGGGCGTTGGTGGCCGTGAGCGGGAGTCGAACTCGGGTCGCCGGGTCCGTAGCGCTAACCGCTGCACCACCGCTCCCCACACACACACAGACGCAGCGACACGCGGATTGTGTAGATCCCGACCTAAATATCCCCATCTGGAGGAGGACGGAAGACCCTCTCGTTGAAGGTCACGTACGTGCAGCCGTCATCATCATAGGGTAATGGTCGATCCATGAACCGGTCCTGCGCCTCCTCTAGGTCGACTCAGCCTTAAATGAGTGCCTGATGCCATGCGTGCTATCCTGGCCTTAACAGGTGCTCGCTAACAACACTGCCACAGACTCAACGCTGCCCATAGACTAACACTACCCATAGACTCAACACTGCCCATAGACTCAACACTGCCCATAGACTCAACACTGCCCATAGACTCAACACTACCCATAGACTCAACACTGCCCATAGACTCAACACTGCCCATAGATTCACACTACCCATAGACTCAACACTGCCCATAGATTCAACACTGCCATAGACTAACACTACCCATAGACTCAACACTGCCCATAGACTCAACACTGCCATAGACTCAACACTGCCCATAGACTCAACACTACCCATAGACTCAACACTACCCATAGACTCAACACTGCCCATAGACTCAACACTGCCCATAGACTCAACACTGCCCATAGATTCAACACTACCCATAGACTCAACACTGCCCATAGATTCAACTACTGCCCATAGACTCAACACTGCCCATAGACTCAACACTGCCCATAGACTCAACACTGCCCCTCGTTCAACACTGTAGACTCCAACACTGCCATAGACTCAACACACCCATAACCGTTCAATATGAGAATTACATTATGTTTATTTTTTATTATTTCCCTTCTACGGACACCAAATAACCAAAGATTAATTTCACGCTTTAAATAAATTCACTCTGTCTGTTTCGTTGTTTCGGTAAAATCACTTCCATGGGTAACAACAAACTTATACTTATAATACATGAAATAATTCTCATAAAAATTCTATTTTGTTTTTTTAAGATGTTTCGTTGTAGCCACGGAAACTTTGGCTGTAATTGACCCGGTCCCTTACGTTCTGCCATGCTAACATTTCATGCGTGTTTTAAAAGAAGTAAATATTATTTAAAACTTCATTGCACATTACTCAATTTGGCATTGCACAGAGTAGCAGCAACATCATCGCTCCCCTCTACTCACAGGCTAACACACAGGGACAGCTGCTACTGGGGTGCCCATAGGCTAGACCACAGCAGCAGCAACAGCAGAATCACACCCCTCAAAGACAACCAAACACTCATCAACGCGTTCGTAAATTAATGATCGTGTAAGCCTTTAGAAAACATATACAGCAGCAGCAGCAACATCGCCTCCCTCCCCTACTGACAGACGCGTGACCCTGGCCTCGTCAACTGACCGCTGGTGAACCAGGACGCGCTCACCTCCGAGGGACCGATGCACGAGGCTGGCCGCGATGGCGATGAACACGACAAGGCCGGCAGGCACCACGTGGCTGCCGAGACACGGGCAGGGGGCAACAGCGACCGCGTTAGTCGTGAGCACGTGGTCAGCCTGCTGCTGCGTGAAGATCTCCCCATGACATCATCACCACCATCACCACCATCATCGTCATCATCGTCAGCCGTGGTCAAGCCTGCTCGTGAAGATCTCCCCATGACATCACCATCACCACCACCATCATCACCACCATCATCGTCATCGTCGAGCCGTGGTCAATCCACCGCTGGATAAAGACCTCCCCAAGACATCATCATCATCATCGTCAGCCGTAGTCAGCCCGCTGCTGCGTGAAGATCTCCCCATGACATCATCACCACCATCATCATCGTCACCTGCCGTGGTCAATACACCGCTGGATAAAGACCTCCCCATGACAGCACCACCATCATCATCATCGTCAGCCGTGGTCATCCTGCTGCTNCGTGAAGATCTCCCCATGNCATCACCACCATCTCATCATCACCTAGCCGTGGTCAATACACCGCTGCGTGAAATCTCCCCAAGACATCACCACCACCATCATCATCACCATCACCAACCATCACCACCATCACCACCACCATCATCATCATCACCAGCCGTGGTCAATCTACTGCTGCGTGAAGACATCACTGACTTTTGTTCACAGTTTGAACGGCGTGATGAAGCTGTGTGTGTGTTCTCTAATCACGTGGGCTCCTCTTCCAGTTTCTCAGTGACCCTCGACGGATGAACATAAATACATGAATATTGTTTGCATCTCTCTGGCAAACAATCCACCTGACGTGCGGATAGTGGTTGGGGGGGGGGTTGTTTGACCATACTTCACCACCCTGGCCAATTGGAAAAACTAAAACTGACTGACGGGCAAAATAAATGTCCTGACCAAAGACAAAGATCCCCCTATAGCCTGGTAACGGACTGTTGGGCAAGTGCTGCTAGAGTGCACCTATGAAGGCCGGCACGGCACACGAGGGGGTGGGTGGCCAGCACCACGCCCGTCCGCCTTTGTCTCCCCAGTGGCGATGTTTACACATCGCACCAGGTACTCATTTGAGGCTCAGTCGACCTCGGGGAGGCCCAGGACCGGTTCAGATAATCGCCACCGGTGTTGGCCGTGAGCGGGAATCGAGTTCGGGCCGCCGGGTTTGTAGCGCAGCGCGCTGACCGCTACACCACCGCCCCCACACACACAACACATCGACACACACGCACACAGGACAAAGACCCCCATATACACAGACACATCGANCACCTATGAAGGCCGACACATGGCCACGCACGCCCACCGCCTCATCGATACACACGCACCAGACTCATTGACACACAGGCCACAGATAATCGTCACACACGAACCCAGGCACAGCGACACACACGCTCACAACACATCGACACACACGCACACACGCGCGCGCACATCAGCGCAGACCCAATTTAAGTGATATTGGCACAATAATGACAGCTTAAAAAGTACAAAGAACGCCCTCCCACCCGTCCTCTCGTGCCAAGTGAATGACGTATTCAAACGACACCGCAAGCCATCGACAAAGTGGCGGCTTGCCCTACCGCGTGCTCGCCCCGAGCGGCCACGTGATCGCCCCCCAGCGGTCACGTGAGCGCCGCGAGCGGTCACGTGCTCGCACCATCCATCAATGGCCCCCGCAGCCGTCGCCACGCGGTTCTCACGTGGTACACAACTCAGCGGCGACAAATTCGTTCCGTTGCTCGCCGAATGAACATTTCACCGATCGAGAGGAGCCGGTGGAGGTGGTTCGGGCACCCGGTGAGGATTTCCCTCCCCGGTAAACTCCCCGTGCCACTGGGTGTAGAAGAAGCCCCGGGGCCGGGCCCAGGGCACGCTGCTGGCGGGACGATGTCGCTCGGCTGGCCTGGGAATGTCTGGAATTCTCTAAGGAATAGCGAGGAGTCTGTGTGTAGTAGTGTGTAGTGTAGTGTGTATAGTAGTGTATAGTGTGTGTAGAGTGTAGTGTATAGTAGTGTATAGTGTAGTGTATAGTGTAGTAGTGTATCGTAGTGTATAGTGTTGTAGTGTATAGTGTAGTGTATAGTGTATAGTGTAGTGTAGTAGTGTAGTGTAGTGTGTAGTGTAGTGTGTAGATGTAGTGTATAGTGTAGTGTATAGTAGTGTATAGTGTAGTGTGTATAGTGTAGTGTATAGTTGTAGTGTAGTAGTGTATAGTATAGTGTAGTGAGTAGTGTATAAGTTGTGTAGTGTATAGTAGTGTGTAGTGTAGTGGTGTATAGTAGTGTATAGTGTAGTGTATAGTGTAGTGGTGTATTGTAGTAGTGTAGTGTATAGTGGTGTATAGTAGTGTATAGTGTAGTGGTGTATAGTGTAGTGGTGTNTAGTAGTGTATAATGTAGTGGTGTATAGTAGTGTATAGCGTTGTAGTGTATAGTGATAGTGTATAGTGTAGTAGTGTATCGTAGTGTATAGTGTAGTAGTGTAAAGTAATATATAGTATAGTAGTATATATAGTAGTGTAGTGTATAGTAGTGTAGTGTATAGTAGTGTAGTGGATAGTGTAGTGCTTCCATAAACCCCAATGTGTTCGCTCACCGACCATTCCTCTGTTAATGACGAGCTGTCGTAGTTACAATAAATATTAATCAATTAATTGATAACCATAAACCTGAACTCTGCCTGTTCCATCTCTGCGGCATCGAGTGTTTCCCCGGGCTTTCTCCGGCGTGCAAGCGCCCGTTAATCGGCCGATGGCACCCTCATCAGACGAAGAGATAGGATCGCAGAGCTTGGGAAATTGTTGGTAGCGAACGGCTCATCGCTGCATGGCGGTTGCTGCTGCCTGCATCCTCGTGTGTCTCTGTGGTTCATTCTCCCCTCCTAGCGGCGAATCACAAGTCGAACAAAAACTTGTTGCAATTAACTCTGATGTATAATTACCGTGACGCTTATTATGATTAACACGTAGTATGCTGTCGCGACCAATATCATCCATAACACAGGTTTTTTTACACGCCGAACTCACTCTGTCCGTTGTTGTTGTCGTTGTATCCTCAAATCTTGTAACTCAATTTTAACCCACTTCCCAATGTGGTATCGATTGCAAACTTGGCATACTTCTGTCATACTGATGACAATACTATATTCTATCATAAAAACATTTCAACATTATTTTTAATGTTATGCTTCGGCTTGAGTCTAATTGTCCACGGTAAACTGACGTTGGCTGTAAATGACCACGGTCCCTTACGTTGTGGCAAGCTTCGGGGCCAGTTCTGCCATTACTACAGTATATTTCATAAAAGCGTGTTTAAAAAAAAGTTTTAAAAATATTACTTATTTTGGTTATATCGTGTAAATAAATGTGTCGTTAAACAGGCCACCACCCGACAGCCAATTCGAAAGGTTTGTCACGTAAACAAAACATGCCAATACACTACACTATACACTACACTATACACTGTTATACACTACACTATAAACTACACAATACACTGCTATACACTACACTATAAACTACACTATACACTGCTATACACTACACTATATACTACACTGCTATACACTACACTATAAACTACACTATACACTACACTATATACTTCTATACACTACACTTTATACTACACTATACACTGCTAAAAACCACACTATATACTACACTAAACACTGCTATACACTACACTATCCACTGCTATACACTACCATACACTACACTATACACTACACTATACACTACACTATACACTGCTACACATACTATACACTACTATACACTAATATACACTACACTATACACTACCATACACTACACTACTATACACTCCTATACACAATACACTACACTATACACTACTATACACTACACTATACATTACACTATACACTACACTATACAATACTATACACTACATCACTACACTATACACTACATACTCTCCTATACACTACACTATACACTTCACTATACACTACACTATACATTACACTATACACTACACGATACACTACACTATACACTACACTATACACTACTATCCACTACACTATACACTACACTATACACTACACTATACACTACAATACACTTCACTATACACTACACTACCATACACTCCTATACACTACACTATACACTACATTATACACTGCTGTACACTACACTATATACTATACTATACACTTCACTATACACTACACTACTATACACTGCTGTACACTACACTAACACTACTATACACTGCTGTACACTACACTATACACGACTATACACTACACTATACACTATACTACCATACACTCCTATACACTACATTATACACATCACTATACACTACACATACACTATACTATACACTTCACTATACACTACACTACCATACACTCCTATACACTACACTATACATACACTATACACTACTATACACTACAATACACTACTATACACTACGCTATACACTACACTCCTATACACTACACTATACACTATCATACACTCCTATACACTACACTATACACCAGAGGGGGACAAAGTCATTGTTATGCAAGTCCAAGTCGAGTTGCAAGTCTTTGTACATTTGCCGAGTCGAGTCTGAAGTCATCAAATTCATGACTCGAGTCTGACTCGAGTCCAAGTCACATGACTCGAGTCCACACCTCTGCTATACACTACACTATACACTACAATACACTACACTATACACTATCATACACTCCTATGCACTACACTATACACTACTATACACTACTATACACTACACTATACACTACTATACACTACACTATACACTACTATACACTACACTATACACTACACTATACACTACACTATACACTACTATACACTACACTATACACTACTATACACTACTATACACTACACTATACAATACACTACACTCCTATACACTACACTATACACTCCTATACACTACACTATACACTACACTATACACTACTATACACTACACTATACACTACACTATACACTACTATACACTACACTATACACTACACTATACACTACACTATACACTACCACAGTACGTATGATGAACTTCGTTCGCACCGTACGTAGCCAACCGCGCTGACCGGAGGTCTTTGCAGCGATCACGACTATCATCACGACTATCATCACACTATCATCACGACTATCACACACTATCATCACGACTATCATCACGACTATCATCACGACTATCATCACGACTATATCACGACTATCATCACGACTATCACATCACGACTATCATCACGACTATCATCCATTCACGACTATCATCACGACTATCATCATTCACGACTATCATCACACTATCATCATCACGACTATCATCACGACATCATCACGACTATCATCACGACTATTCATCACACTATCATCACGACTATCATCACGACTATACACGACTATCATCACGACTATCATCACACTATCACACGACTATCATCACGACTATCATACACCATCATCACGACTATCATCACGACTATCATCACGACTATATCACGACTATCATCACGACTATCACATCAGACGACTATCATCACACTATCATCACGACTATTCATCACACTATCATCACACTATANCACGACTATCATCACACTATCATCACACTATACACGACATCATACNACTATCATCACGACTATCATCACACTATCATCACACTATATCACGACTATCATCACACTATACATCACACTATACACGACTATCATCACACTATACACGACATCATACACTATCATCACACTATCATCATACACTATCACACGACTANCACCACACTATACATCACACTATCATCACACTATCATCACACTATCATCACACTATCATCCACGACTNATTCACGATATCATCACACTATCATCACACTATACACGACTATCATCACACTATACATCACACTATCATCACACTATCATCACACTATCACACGACTATCATCCACGCATATTCACGGCACTATACATCACACTATCATCACGACTATATCACGACTATCATCACGACTATCATCACGACTATCATCACNACTATCATCACGACTATACACGACACCATACACGACATCATACGACTATCATCACACTATCATCANCACGACACATCACACTATNATCACGACTATCATCACGACTATCATCAACTATCATCACGACTATCATCCGACTATCAACGACTATCATCGACATCATCACGACTATCATCACGACTATCATCACGACTATCATCACGACTGCAGCGACGACCCTCTCCTCGTCACGGGCTGACTCATTCGGTCACATTCGTCGAAGACGGCTGATGGCAACTTTTTTTTTCTCGAATTTTTTTGTTATTTTTTGCAAAGCTCCCAATTGGCAAGGGGATCGCATACAGTAAAAAAAAATTGCATCTTACGCATTCTTTGGCAGCGTACTGAGTCTTGCGCTCAGCCAAAGTCTGGCCGTAGCCCGCCAGGATTATATATTTTATATATATATTATTTTACGTATAAACAGATGATGGGGTGCATGCAGGGAAAGAAAGAGCGGCTTGTGAGAGGGAGGGAAAAAAAATAACCCGTAAAAACAAAGTTTTTCACTCTAAATCCTTTATATGCGTGGCGGCGAGTCCTGTCGTCCTCTGGCTTAGATGGCTGCCTTGGGTCAGATGATTGTTGCCACATTGCAATTGGTAAAAATATTTTAAAAAAATTCCCTAAACAGTGTAAAATTTTGGAAAAAAAATTCACGAAATTAATTGTCACGCACAACGAGTCTGTGTGTAAATGTCAGCTCGATTGGATCACGGGAAGTGGGTTAAAAAACGACCGAAAGATTTGCACGGTCGTAAGCAAGCAAGCACGCGAACTTAATATAAAGGATTTAAAAATACGTGGACGTCTCATTTCGAAAGCNCTCCCTCGCCGCCCGCCGCTCCGATGACGGCGCCACAACAGATGGATTCAACAATCCGCGCTTTTCAACGCAGAACCCGGTANTGGGCGANACGTGGGCTCCAACCACCACCCCAACTGCGACCGAGCCCAGGCTCGGCCTGCTTAGCTTCTGAGAACCGGCAGGTTCAGCCGCAGTCTTTGGATCTCCCGTTGCGGCAAGTTCTGGCCACAAGCCTGACCGTTAAAACTATTCAACTACTTTGTTTTATTTACCAGGTAAGGTCCACTAATCTCTGTAGCCCTTTTTGTGGCGAGATGTTAACTACCTCGCCTGGTGTGCAGGAGGTCGTGGGTTCGATCCCGACCCTGACGCCTGCTGCGTATTTGGAGTTTGTGGTGTCTCATCATCATTACGGTGGCTAGGAGATGTTAACTACGTTGCCTGGTCTACAGGAGGTCGTGGGTTTGATCTCGACCCTGACGATGCCAGCTGCTGTATATCATCTCCAACATCCCCATCAACATCACCATCACCATCAACATCATCTCCAACATCCTCATCATCATCAACATCACCATCAACATCATCTCCAACATATCATCATCATCAACATCACCATCAACATCATCTACAACATCCTCATCATCAATATCAACATCACCATCAACATCATCTCCAACATCCCATCACCATCAACATCATATCCAACATCATCATCAACATCACCATCAACATCTCCAACATCCTCATCAATATCAACATCAACATCATCTACAACATCCTCATCATCAATATCACCATCATNACATCTCCAACATCCTCATCATCAATATCACCATCAGCATCATCTCCAACATCCTCATCAACATCACCAACAACATCATCTCCAACATCCCCATCAATATCAACATCAACATCATCTCCAACATCCTCATCATCACCAACAACATCATCTCCAACATCCCTCATCAACATCAACATCATCTCCAACATCCTCATCATCACCATCAACATCATCTCCAAGATCCTCATCATCAACATCACCATCAACATCATCTCCAACATCCTCATCAACATCACCATCAACATCATCTCCAACATCATCATCATCAATGTCACCATCGACATCATCTCCAACATCCTCATCATCACCATCAACATCATCTCCAACATCATCATCATCAATATCACCATCAACATCACCATCAACATCATCTCAACATCCTCATCATCACCATCAACATCATCTCCAAGATCCTCATCATCAACATCACCATCAACATCATCTCCAACATCCTCATCAACATCACCATCAACATCATCTCCAACATCATCATCATCAATGTCACCATCGACATCATCTCCAACATCCTCATCAACATCACCATCAACATCATCTCCAACATCATCATCATCAATATCACCATCAACATCACCATCAACATCATCTCCAACATCCTCATCATCAACATCACCATCAACATCAACATCATCTCCAACATCATCAACATCAACATCATCTCCAACATCCCCATCACCATCAACATCATCTCCAACATCCTCATCCCCGTCCGGTTGTCTCCCATCGCGGCTTCACCTGCGGCGCGGAGACACGGCGGTGCCGACAAGGAGGCCGCGGCGACGTGAGCCCACGTGGAGGAGGTGGAGGAGGTGGAGGAGGTGGAGGAGGTGGAGAGGATGGCGAGTCGAGGCGATGACGAGGGATGACAGACCTTGGCAGCGGGACCATTGTCGCGGCTCCCGAATCTTCCGGGATGCAGTGCGACCGCCTTCGATGCCCATTAGACGACAACCTTCAGGGTCCTGGAGGAGCTGCGCCTTAGCGGAGGTGGACGCGAGAGTCATCGGACGGGGCATCGGGATCGATCGTGGAGCGAGAAGATCGATGGTTCAAATGGACCAAAGTAAAAAAAAAATTTGAAAAAAATAAAAATAAAAAATCGTTCCCGATCTGAGCCAAGACAAATAATAATAATAACCTGTCTCTCCCTTTCTCAGATGATGTCGATTAAGACGACATATGTGTGTGTGTGGGAGTGCAGATCGCTCCGGCTTAGAGCTAGCGAGCTTAGTGGATTGTTCAGTTCCGTGGTGGACTTTGGTGTCGGTGGTGGTGGGGTGGTGAAACCGGTGATTGAGAAAATCCGAATTGGAGGTGGTTTCAGATGGGCGACGTGAAAAGAGAAGTGGTGGCGAATTTGTTAAAGAGACGGAACGGTTGAAGACGAGCAATTGTGATGAGGTGAATCATTTCCGAGTCGAGTAATAAAAAATAAAAATAAAAATCAATTGAAAGAGAGTTACTGTCGCTCGAATATTAATAATTTGTTCCGATTTATTTTAAAATATTTATCCCAAATGTGNCGCGCGTTGACGAACGAACTCTGCTCGCGGAAGAGAAGTTCGAGACGGATTTCGCGAGCGGCGATGATGAGTTCGAAACTTTCCGATCACATAACGTTGAACATCACACTTTAAGTTCGGCTCCGCGCCCGTGAGCTTCCCAAACAAGCAGACGGACGAACAGACGGACGACCCAAATCCTTCACGACAACAACAACAACAACAGCCCCGTTCGCTCCCACGGCGTGTCTGTAAAATTAAAATCGAATTCGTAAAAGAACGATTTGGCCGTCACATTCAAAGGGTGATGGAATTGGCCGATGCACCGGTAATTGGTATTAATCTCGCTTGTTGTAATCCGACGGGGATTACATCCGACGGGATGAAAGAGAGAGAGAGAGAGTGAGCTAAGAGAGACGCCTCGATCTGATTTGGTTTGTCACCTGTGCACAGAAATCGATCGGGAATTTCATCGTTTTTTTTTTGGGGGGGGGGGTTGTGTGGTCACTTAGGCCACCACCGCCACCACCGCCACCACCGCCACCACCACCGCCACCACGCTAACCGCTCCAAACCGTTGCGGTTAAAATTAATAATTATATCTCCTCTATGCAGCTCCCCTCCCCACCAAAAAAATATAAAATTACCAAAACTGAAACCTCTGCCGAAAAATGAACGATTGTTAATTACGATTATTGTAACAACGACAAAAAACCTCCCGCAGAAGCTGTAAAATACTAATAATTAACGAGAGCGCGAGAAATTATCTGGGGTTTCAAAAAAAAAAGCCAACTTACTTAAACGAATAAAAAATCAGGTTAACATGTAGCGAGTCCACCGATAACGCTTTACAAAGACACGCGCACGATGCCGTGATCGCAAGGGCTTTACTTTAAATCGTGGTAGAAAAGTGAACCTTAAACTGGAACCGATGAACGGCTATGAGATTGTGGAACGGATGATGGCTTCGGCATCGCCCTACAGACTCGATATCGGGTCTAGCTTTGACAGTCGCCTTTCATTTTCTGCTGCTGCTGATGATGATAATGAGCTGATGATGATGCTGTTGCTGCTGTTGCTGCTGAGCTGATGATGATGTTGCTGCTGTTGCTGCTGTTGTTGCTGGGATTCTAATGATGATGCTGCTGCTGCTGCTGTTGCTGCTGATTCTATGCTGATGTTGCTGCTGCTGCTGAGCTGCTGCTGATTNTGCGTGTTGCTAAGCTGATGATGATGATTGCGCGAGCTGATGAGTGATAAGTTGTGCCTGCTGAGCGATTGATGCTGTTGCTGAATGCNGATTCTGCTTTGCTGAGCTGATGAGATGATGCTGCTGCTGCTGAGCTGATGTGTGTTGATGATGATACTGCTTCTGCATGCGAGTGATGTTGCTGTTGCTGATGCTGATTNTGCTTGCTGCGTGTGATGTGATGTTGTGTTGNTGAGCATGATGATGATTGCGAATGTGTGTGTGTGAGCTGATGATGATGTGATGTACTGCTTAGCGCTACGCTGCGAACCCGGCGACCNGAGTTCGATTCCCGCTCCGGCCAGTTTGGTGATATTATCTGCCGGTCCTGTCCTGATCGACTCATAAATGATACCTGGTGTGGTGTGTAANCTNGCCACTGGGGAGACAAAGGCGGCCGGGCGTGGTTAGCNACCCACCCCTGTGTGCCGTGCCGGCCTTCAGTGCTCGTACAGCACTTGTGTCTGTTAAGGCTACACGGGGTCTTTGTGTGCGTGTTTGTATGAATGTATATTGGTGTGTGCGCGTGTGAATATCCACAAACTACANAATCACCGNCGACTTTCTCTCTCTCTCTCTGAAGATATATGTAATGTATAACTTCTTTCGCACGTACGTAGCCAACCGTGCGAATCGGTTGGCTTCTCTGTGCGTGCCTCTCTCTCAGCCTCTTCTTTCGATCCGAATGTGAGTCTCTCTGTGTGAGTCTCTCTGTGTGAGTCTCTCTGTGAGTGCTGTGTGAGTCTCTCTGTGTGAGTCTCTCTGTGTGAGTCTCTCTGTGTGAGTCTTTATGTGTGAGTCTCTTTGTGTGAGTCTCTCTGTGTGAGTCTTTCTGTGTGTCTCTCTGTGTGAGTCTCTTTGTGTGAGTCTCTCTGTGTGAGTCTTTCTGTGTGAGTCTTTATGTGTGTCTCTCTGTGTGAGTCTCTTTGTGTGAGTCTCTCTCTGTGAGTCGTGTGTGTCTTCTGTGTGAGTCTCTTTGTGTGAGTCTCTCTGTGTGAGTCTTTCTGTGTGAGTCTTTATGTGTGTCTCTCTGTGTGAGTCTCTTTGTGTGAGTCTCTCTCTGTGAGTCTGTGTGAGTCTCTCTGTGTGAGTCTCTTTGTGTGAGTCTCTCTGTGTGAGTCTCTTTGTGTGAGTCTCTCTGTGAGTCTGTGTGAGTCTTCTGTGTGAGTCTCTCTGTGAGTCTCTCTGTGTNAGTCTCTTTGTGTGAGTCTCTCTGTGAGTCTCTCNGTGTGAGTCTCTTTGTGTGAGTCTCTCTGTGTGAGTCTCTCTGTGTGAGTCTCTTTGTGTGAGTCTCTCTGTGTGAGTCTCTTTGTGTGAGTCTCTGTCAGTCTCTCTGTGTGAGTCTCTTTGTGTGAGTCTCTTTGTGTGAGTCTCTTTGTGTGAGTCTCTTTGTGTGTCTCTTTGTGTGAGTCTCTTTGTGTGAGTCTCTTTGTGTGAGTCTGTGTGAGTCTCTTTGTGTGAGTCTCTGTCAGTCTCTCTGTGTGAGTCTCTTTGTGTGAGTCTCTGTCAGTCTCTCTGTGTGAGTCTCTCTCTGTGAGTATCTCTGTGCGAGTCTCNGTGTGAGTCTCGCTGTGTGAGTCTCTCTGTGTGAGTCTCTCTGTGTGAGTCTCTGTCAGTCTCTCTGTGTCTGTGTGAGTCTCTTTGTGTGAGTCTCTCTGTGAGTCTGTGTGAGTCTCTCTGTGTGAGTCTCTCTGTGTGAGTCTTTATGTGTGAGTCTCTCTGTGTGAGTCTCTTTGTGTGAGTCTCTCTGTGTGAGTCTCTCTGTGTGAGTCTCTCTGTGTGAGTCTGTGAGTCTCTGTGAGTCTTTCTGTGTGTCTCTCTGTGTGAGTCTCTTTGTGTGAGTCTCTCTGTGTGAGTCTTTTTGTGTGAGTCTTTATGTGTGAGTCTCTCTCTGTGAGTCTGTGTGAGTCTCTCTGTGTGAGTCTCTCTGTCAGTCTCTCTGTGAGTCTCTCTGTGTGAGTCTCTTTGTGTGAGTCTCTGTGAGTCTCTTTGTGTGAGTCTCTCTGTGAGTCTGTGTGAGTCTCTCTGTGTGAGTCTCTCTGTGTAAGTCTCTTTGTGTGAGTCTCTCTGTCAGTCTCTCTGTGAGTCTCTCTGTGTGAGTCTCTCTGTGTTAGTCTCTTTGTGTGAGTCTCTGTGAGTCTGTGTGAGTCTCTCTGTGTGAGTTCCTCTGTGTGAGTCTCTCTGTGTGAGTCTCTCTGTGTGAGTCTCTTTGTGTGAGTCTCTCTGTGAGTCTCTCTGTGCGAGTCTCTCTCTGCGAGTCTATTTGTGAGTCTCTGAGTCTCTCTGTGTGTCTCTCTGTGTGAGTCTCTTTGTGTGAGTCTCTCTGTGAGTCTCTCTGTGCGAGTCTCTCTCTTTGAGTCTCTCTTTGTGAGTCTCTGAGTCTCTCTGTGAGTCTCTGTGTGAGTCTCTGTGTGAGTCTCTGTGTGAGTCTCTCTCTCTCTCTGTGTGAGTCTCTGTGTGAGTCTCTCTCTGTGAGTCTCTCTGTGAGTCTCTGAGACTCTCTGTGAGTCTCTCCACGTCACCACCACTCACTGTCTCTCTTCCGTGTAATTTCTCTGAACTTACGATGATTATCACGAAAAAAATCTCAACTCTCCTGGCTCCAACACAAAAGCTAGAGATCCCCCGTATAGCCTTCGACTGTTTGGGGCAAGTGCAGGTTAGCGAGCACCTATTACTGAGGCTGGCACGGTGCATGGGCAACGGCAGTGTGGCCAGCACCACCACGCCCGGCCGCCTTTGTCTCCCCAACTGGTCCACTCTGCCCAACTTTTAATGCGATGGGTAATGACATCGACTCATCTCCCCCCCCTCTCTCTCTGACTCTCTCTCTACAAGTCTAACACAGAACTCCAACAACAACAACAACCGCCATTCGCCACTAAGTGGCGGTGACGTCACCACGACGCTTGTGCCAGGCCATGTGCACCTTGAGGATGTCACGTGAAGTGTCGAACGCCGCTGGCAGGAGGTCACGGGGCAGACCCTGCAGGTGCCACGGGTCGACTTACCGAGATGACCGAGATGACTGGCTGATGCACCACCTGTGCCCCTACTGTGCCAACTTGCTGTGCTTTAGCCACCCGGCGCTCTGCTCGTTGTTGTGAGCGTCGCTCCTCCGCCCTCCGTTGAACTCCAACACACACACTCACTCTTCTACTGACTCTCCCACTCACTTCCCTACACTCTCTCCCACTCTCCCTCTGCCTACCAAACGCTTTACCACTCCCCTAAGCTAACACAGACACCATTGACTCTCACACTCTCTCTCTCACTCCCATCCTAACTCTCACACTCTCACACTCTCTCTTTCACACTCTCTCTTTCACACTCTCTCACACTCTCTCACACTCTCACACTCTCTCAACTCACACTCTCCTCCTAACTTTCACACTCTCACACTCTCACACTCTTCTCCTTACTCTCACACACTCACACTCACACACTCACTCTCTCACACTCTCTCACACTCTCTCACTCTCTCACACTCTCTCACTCTCTCACACTCACACTCTCCTCCTAACTCTCACACTCTCACACTCTCTCTCTCACTCTCCTCCTCACTCACACTCTCACACACTCACACTCTCTCACACTCTCTCACTCTCTCACACTCACACTCTCCTCCTAACTCTCACACACTCACACTCACACACTCACTCTCTCACTCACACTCTCTCACACTCTCACACTCTCTCACACTCTCTCACACTCACACACTCACACACTCACTCTCTCACTCACACTCTCTCACACTCTCACACTCTCTCACACTCTCTCACTCACACACTCACACATCACTCTCTCACGGGTCACACACTCTCTCACACTCTCTCACACTCTCACACACTCACACTCTCCTCCTTACTCTCACACTCACACACTCTCTCACTCTCACACTCTCTCTCACTCTCTCCGTTGAACACTCACACTCTCTCTCACACTCTCTCTCACTCACTCTCTCACACTCTCACACTCTCTCTCACTCTCACACACTCACACTCTCCTCCTTACTCTCACACTCTCACTCTCTCACCCTCTCACACTCTCTCACACTCTCACTCTCTCTCTCATACACTCTCACTCTCACACTCTCACTCCTCANTCTCTCACACTCTCTCACTCTCACACTCTCTCTCTCACTCTCCTCCTTACTCACACTCTCACTCTCCCACTGACTCTCCCACTCACTTCCCTGCACTCTCTTACTCTCTCCCACTCTCTCTCCCTCACCAAACGCTCTCCCACTCATCTCTCGCGTTCTCAAACTAACACAGAAACCATTGACTCACACACACTCTCTCACACTCTCACTCTCTCACACTCTCTCACCCTCACACTCTCACACACACGCTCTCACACTCACCCTCACACTCTCACACTCTCTCACTCTCTCCTCCTTACTCTCACACTCTCTCAAATTCACAAAACTCTCTCCCCCCCCCCTCTTTCTTTCCTCTCTGTCTGTCTGGAGGAATCCGATGAGCTATAAAGCTTTTTTTCACAGATGTCTCTCTCTTGTACACCCCAGAACTCCGCTCTCAAATACACCGCATCTCTCATCTCTCCACAACTCCCCCCCGCGCCCTCCCCCGCGCCCTCCCCGCACCCTCCCCCCGCGCCCTCCCTCGCGCCTCCCTCCGCGCCCTCCCCNGCGCCCTCCCCCACACCCCCCCCCCAATCTCCACCCCCCCCGCGCTCTCCCCCCCCTGCACCCCCCCCGCACTCTCCCCTGCAGAGGCTGCCAAACCGCTGCAAAATAGAAATCAGTGGAAGCGCCTCCATCTCTCCATCACTTGCAATAACCTCACTGCTGCTGCTGATGCTGCTGATGATGATGATGCTGCTGATGCTGATGCTGCTGATCTTGCTGATGCTGCTGCTGATGCTGCTGATGTTGCTGATGCTGATGATGCTGCTGCTGATGATGCTGATGTTGATGCTGTTGCTGCTGATGATGCTGCTGATGCTGCTGATGCTGCTGATGCTGCTGCTGATGATGATGCTGCTGCTGATGACACTGCTGCTGATGCTGCTGATGCTGATGATGATGCTGCTGATGCTGCTGATGCTGCTGATGATGATGATGCTGCTGATGCTGATGATGATGCTGCTGCGGATGCTGCTGCTGATGCTGCTGATGCTGCTGCTGATGCTGCTGATGCTGCCANTGCTGATGCTGCTGCTGATGCTGATGCTGCTGATGATGATGCTCGACCATCGACAAGTTCCTACCGCCAAATGAAAGTAAAACTTCGAATGAACTTTGCCCAACATTTACCACTCCGTGTCCGTTCACTTTAATATTAAATTATCGCGCAGAGATTGTTGGAGTTTCTTTTTCGTTTGTCGATGTATTTTAGTTTGACGAATTTAAGGCGGGGGGGGGAGTGGGTGGGTGAGTGGGTGGATGAGTGGATTAGTAGGTGGGTGAGTGAGTAAGTGGGTGGGTGAGTAGGTGGGTGGTGAGTAGGTGGGTGGGTGAGTGGGTTAGTGGGTGGTTTAGTGGGTGGGTGGATGAGTAGGTGGGTGGGTAGGTGGGTGGTGGCTGAGTGGGTGGATGGCAGAGTGGGTGGGTGGGTGGCTGAGTGGGTGGATGAGTGGTTGAGTGGGTGAGTGGTTGAGTGGGTGAGTGGCTGAGTGGGTGAGTGGTGAGTGGCTGAGTGGGTGGGTGGCTGAGTGGGTGGATGAGTGGTTGAGTGGGTGGGTGGCTGAGTGGGTGAGTGGCTGAGTGGGTGGGTGAGTAGGTGGGTGGGTGAGTGGCTGAGTGGGTGGGTGGCTGAGTTGCTGAGTGGTTGAGGAGGTGGGTGGGTGAGTGGTTGAGTGGGTGGTGGCTGAGTGGTTGAGTGGGTGGGTGAGAAGGTGGGTGGGTGAGGAGGTGGGTGGGTGAATGGTTGAGTGGGTGGGTGGCTGAGTGGGTGAGTGGCTGAGTGGGTGGGTGAGTGGCTGAGTGGGTGGGTGAGTGGTTGAATGGGTGGGTAGCTGAGTGGCTGAATGGGTGGGTAGCTGAGTGGCTGAGTGGGTGGGTGAGTGGTTGAATGGGTGGGTGGGTGAGTGGCTGAGTGGGTGGAGGGCTGAGTGGCTGAGTGGGTGGGTGGCTGAGTGGGTGAGTGGGTGGGTGAGTAGGTGGGTGGGTGAGTGGTTGAGTGGGTGGGTAGCTGAGTGGCTGAGTGGGTGGGTAGCTGAGTGGCTGAGTGGGTGGGTGAGTGGCTGAGTGGTGGGTGAGTAGGTGGGTGGGTGATTGGTTGAGTGGGTGGGGAGCTGAGTGGCTGAGTGGGTGGAGGGCTGAGTGGCTGAGTGGGTGGGTGTGTAGGTGGGTGGTGAGTGGTTGAGTGGGTGGGTGAGTGGGTGGGTGGCTGAGTGGCTGAGTGGGTGGGTGAGTGGTTGAGTGGGTGGGTAGCTGAGTGGTTGAGTGGGTGGGTGAGTGGCTGAGTGGGTGGGTGGGGGGNCTGCTTACGAGGATTTCTACCGGTCTGGCTATGAGCCTTGATTCGTCACGTGACCTCGGCCATCGAAAAGAAACACTCGGAAGCTCTTAGACCCCCCCCCCCACCAAATGCAACGACCTCAGATTTCTAATTCACGCACTGCCACCCATCGTGTTGGCAATTACAACTGATGCCCCTCCCCTCACAAAGACAAAGGTCCCCGCGTAGCCTCAACAGCCTGTTTGGGCAAGTGCTGTCAGCGATGGGGTGGCACAGCAACTACGCCCGGCCGCCTTTGTCTCCCCGGTGGCGATGTTTACGACGACGACGACACGGCAAGAAGGTTATCATTTGAGGCTGAGTCGACCTAGGGGGAGGCCCAGATAATCGCTACTGCTGGCCCTGTTAGCTGGGGCAGGTCGGGTTCGGTAGCGCGCTAACCGCAGCGCCACCGCTCCTCGTTCACCCCCTCCCCGCTCACGCGCGCGCGGTGTTCAGTTGAGTTTGTAGCGAACTTGTCATGGACCACTTCTCGTTGAGGTTGAAATGGGGGAGAGTGGGGGGTGTGTGGGGGGGGGGAGTGGGGGGTGTGTGTGGGGGTGTGTGGGGGGTGTGTGGGGATGGGGTGTGTGGGGGGGTGTGGGTGTGTGGGGGGGGAGTGGGGGTGTGTGGGGGGAGTGGGGTGTGTGGGGGGGGAGTGGCGGGTGTGTGGGGTGAGTGGGGTGTGTGTGGGGTGTGTGTGGGGGGGAGTGGGGGTGTGGGGGAGTGGGGTGTGTGTGGGGTGTGTGTGGGGGGGGAGTGGTGGGGAGTGGGGGTTTGTGGGGGGNAGTGAGGGGGTGTGGGGGTGTGTGTGGGGGTGTGTGTGGGGGTGTGTGGGGGGCTGGTGGGGGTGTGGGTGTGTGTGTGGGGTGTGTGGGGGAGTGGGGGNAGTGGGGGTGTGGGGTGTGTGTGGGGGTGTGTGGGGTGTGTGGGGTGTGTGGGGGTGTGTGTGTGTGTGGGGGTGTGTGGGGGGGGGGAGTGGGGGGAGTGGGGGTGTGGGGTGTGTGTGGGGTGTGTGGGGTATGTGGGGGTGTGTGGGGGTGTGTGTGTGTGGGGGGGTGTGTGAGGAGTGAGTGTGGGTGTGTGTGGGGGGTGTGTGGGGGAGTGGGTGTGTGTGTGGAGTGGGAGTGGGAGTGGGGGTGTGGGGTGTGTGTGGTGTGTGTGGGGGGTGTGTAGGTGTGTGTGGGGGGAGTGGGGGGAGTGGGGGTGTGGGGTGTGTGTGGGTGTGTGTGGGGGGTGTGGGTGTGTGTGGGGGGGAGTGGGGGTGTGTGGGGGGGGGATTCGGGGGGAGTGGGGGGTGTGGGGTGTGTGTGGGGTGTGTGGGGGAGTGGGGGTGTGGGGGGGAGTGGGGGTGTGTGTGTGTGGGGGTGTGTAGGTGTGTAGGTGTGTGGGGGGTGTGTGTGGGTGTGTGGAGGTGTGTGGGGGTGTGTGGGTGTGTGGGGGTGTGGGGGTGTGTGTGGGGGTGTGTGGGTGTGTGGGGGTGTGTGGGGGTGTGTGTGAGGGGTGTGGGGGTGTGTGGGGGGGTGAGGAGTGAGTGTGGGGTGTGTGTGTGTGGGGGTGTGTGTGTGGGGGGTGTGTAGGTGTGGGGGGTGGGTGTGTGGGGTGTGTAGGTGTGTGGGGGGNTGTGGAGGGGTGTGTGTGGGTGTGTAGGTGTGTGGGGTGTGAGGGTGTGCGTGTGTGGGATGTGTGGTGTGTGTGGGGGTGTGTGGTGTGTGGGGGTGTGAGGGGTGTGTGGGGTGTGTGGAGTGTGGGGTGTGGGGTGTGTGTGGTGGGTAGATGCCTCCCATCGCTGTCTCCTGCGTGTGTCAGGTCACGTGGGGCAGCTCACAGCCACCCTCGCAAAGACGAAGATCCCCAAATGCGAAAGAAAATAACCTGAGCGGACCGTGCGATGAAGTAAGCAAGCGAACGTTGCAGCAACGTTCGTGCACCAACGTTGGCGCGTGGTCGGAACTGTTGGGTCCAACGTGCCCGCGTATTGCGAGCAGAAGTTGCCGTGGACGGACTGATTTCCTCGCCTGGTGTACAGGAGGTCGTGGGTTCGATCCCGACCCTGACACCTGCTGCTGTATATTTGGAGTTTGCGTGTCTCTCTCTCTCTCTCATCATCATCATGGTGGCTAGGAGATGTTAACTACCTCGCCTGGTGCACAGGAGGTCGTGGGTTCGATCCCGACCCTGACACCTGCTGCTGTATATTTGGAGTTTGCGTGTCTCTCTCTCTCTCATCATCATCATGGTGGCTAGGAGATGTTAACTACCTCGCCTGGTGCACAGGAGGTCGTGGGTTCGATCCCGACCCTGACACCTGCTGCTGTATATTTGGAGTTTGCGTGTCTCTCTCTCTCTCATCATCATCATGGTGGCTAGGAGATGTTAACTACCTCGCCTGGTGCACAGGAGGTCGTGGGTTCGATCCCGACCCTGACACCTGCTGCTGTATATTTGGAGTTTGCGTGTCTTTCTCTCATCATCACGGTGGCGAGATGTTAACTACCTCGCCTGGAGGTCGTGGGTTCGATCCCGACCCTGACACCTGCTGCTGTATATTTGGAGTTTGCGTGTCTCTCTCTCTCCATCATCATCATGGTGGCTAGGAGATGTTAACTACCTCGCCTGGTGTACAGGAGGTCGTGGGTTCGATCCCGACCCTGACACCTGCTGCTGTATATTTGGAGTTTGCGTGTCTCTCTCTCTCATCATCATCATGGTGGCTAGGAGATGTTAACTACCTCGCCTGGTGCACAGGAGGTCGTGGGTTCGATCCCGACCCTGACACCTGCTGCTGTATATTTGGAGTTGCGTGTCTCTCTCTCTCTCTCATCATCACGGTGGCTAGGAGATGTTAACTACCTCGCCTGGTGCACAGGAGGTCGTGGGTTCGATCCCGACCCTGATGCTGCTGTATATTTGGAGTTTGCGTGTCTCTCTCTCCTCATCATCATCATGGTGGCTAGGAGATGTTAACTACCTCGCCTGGTGCACAGGAGGTCGTGGGTTCGATCCCGACCCTGACACCTGCTGTATATTTGGAGTTTGCGTGTCTCTCTCTCTCATCATCATCATGGTGGCTAGGAGATGTTAACTACCTCGCCTGGTGTACAGGAGGTCGTGGGTTCGATCCCGACCTGACGCCTGCTGCTGTATATGTGGAGTTTGTGTGTCTCTCATCATCACGGTGGCTAGGAGATGTTAACTACCTCGCCTGGTGTACAGGAGGTCGTGGGTTCCATCCCGACCCTGACGCCTGCTGCTGTATATTTGGAGTTTGCGTGCTCTCTGTTTCTCCCCCGTGGTCGCGTGGATTTTTCTCCGGTCATCCGGTTTTCCCTCCACATTTAGAATCAACACACGTTTAGAGTTTTGCTGCTATGCATTGCCAGGCGATGATGGTGATGATGGTGATGATGTTGATGATGGTGATGATGATGATGATGGTGATGGTGATGGTGATGATGGTGATATGATGGTGATGATGATGATGGTGGTGATGGTGATAATGGTGATGGTGATGATGGTGATGGTGATAGAACATGTGTAGTAGTAGCTATTACATATGTAGTAATAGCTATTACTACACGTGTAGTANCTACTACACGTGTAGCTACTACTACACGTGTAGTAGTACTACTACACGTGNAGTAGCTACTACTACACGTTAGTAGTAGCTACGTGCCCGCAGTTTCAAGAGCCTCGCGCTAAACGCTTTCGAGCTATCAATTCCGGTTCATCGATTCTGCACTTGCTCTATTACTATAGTACTATACCGCCTTCGACTTTTACGAACGACCGGGTGTTTAAGGTGAGCGATTCGTTGTATTATCTGGGCCGTATAGCAATGAAAAAATACAATGATTTAATATGCGAGTTACAATTTTGTGTTTTAATATTTAAGTATTTTTTTTCTAGGAACCCTTTATAACTATAGGCCCCGCACTGAGCTTGATCCGGAACTGGGGAGATGGAATCCAACCGGTCCCCTCTGGGTTTGCGGTTTGCAGCGTTGCATGACCCTTCACTCCACCATACAGCTCAGAGGCAACTACACTTAAAGCTGGGATATTTATATTTCGATTTAAAGCTTTCGTGACTGCAAGGATTCATCTTCTTGGTTCTTTCGGTAAAATCACGTAGAATGGAAGCAATAAAAGTATAAAATAAAACATATTATTTTATTATATTATTATGTTTTTTATTTTATTATTATTTTTGTTTCCATTCTACGTGACTTTACCGAAAGAACCAAGAAGGTGGGTCGTTTATGTTCTGTATACACACACAGAACTTCACTCTGTAGGCGACTAGTTGTAAATTATTTTAAAAAATATGTTGAACTGAAAATGTGTTTAACTAAGAGAGCACCCTCTCGTGGCCAATAAGACATACACAGTACAGTACCGTTATAAATCATCAGCAGGTGGTCAATCCACTGCGAGATGAAGCTCTAAGAGATGCTCTTTGGTTCTTTCGGTAAAGTCAAGTAGGTAGAAAAAAAATAAAACAAAAAATAACAAATCACGACGTTTCGATGGCAACACAAGCGTTCGTCGTCATGGGGAAAAAATATCCAGCAGTGGAACTGCTGAGCCAGCGAGAGAGCTGCTACAACAAGGTTGTTATCTTCTTGTTCTTTCGGTAAAGTCACGTAGAAGGGAAATAATAAAATAATAAAATTAAACATAATAAAATAATTCTCACGACGTTTCGGCCACAACGCAAGCAGCCGTCCTCAGTGAAGAACAGCTTCGGGGAGACATTCAGACTCTGTCTTCTCGACAGACCTGTTCTTCACCTGAGGACGGCTGCTTGCGTTGTGGCCGAAAACGTCGTGAGAATTTTATTATGTTTTTTTTATTATTTTATTACTTCCCTTCTACGTGACTTTACCGAAAGAACCAAGAAGATGATCCCTGCAGTCACGAAAGCTTTAAATAAAAAGATATTATATAGGAGGCAAGTTAAATAAAACCATAGTAATAGGTTTTACCCTTTCAACTGGTACAAAAACTGACACCTTTATACAAGGCATCATGTTTACAATAACCACAACACAAGCAGTCAAATAGTGTTGGACCAGATGACGCCAAAAGGCGTACAACTCAAAGACAGCGCACTATCAGAGTATTGAGAGCTCGNGGTAAGCATTTACACTATGATCCTTTACCAGTGGTAAAGGAGGTCTCATAGTGTAAATGCTTATCCCGAGCTCTCAATACTCTGATCGTGCGCTGTCTTTGAGTTGTCATCTGGTCCAACACCAATGGAGACTAGGCTCTAAGAAAAGCTGTCTCGGGTGTGGACCAATCAACTTCAAGGACAGTGCATATCATCATCATCATCAGAGTTGTTTTTTTTGTTTGCATTTTGACTGCTTGTGTTATTGCAAACATGATGCCTTGTATAAAGGTGTCAGTTTTGCACCAGTTGAAAGGTAAAAACCTATTACTATATTTTGCCACTGGTAAAGGAGGTCTCAGTGTAAATGCTTAATACTCTGATAGTGCGCTGTCTTGAGTTGTACGCCTTTTGGCGTCATCTGGTCCAACACCATGGAGACTAGGCTCTAAGAAAAGCTGTCTCGGGTGTGGACCAATCAACTTCAAGGACAGTGCATATCATTATCATCATCAGTTGTTTCTTTTTGTTTGCATTTTGACTGCTTGTATAAAGGTGTCAGTTTTGTACCAGTTTAAAGGGTAAAAACCTACTACTATATTTTGCCACTGGTAAAGGGGGTCTCATAGTGCACGTCAGTTGTGTTAATGGGAGAGATTAGTATGAGAGATTCGCACAAAATGAACTTTCGCCGCCGCGTAAGATTATCGTCGCATATGCGCGCAACAGCAGTGTTAATGGGAGATTAGCACTATGTTGATGGGAGAGATTAGGCAGGGACATTAGGGGGATTAGCAAGTCAATGTCACGTCTGTGTGTAACACAAGCAGCCGCGGTGCTGCCAACTGCGCTGTGAGAGGCAAGCGCGTCCACGCAAGTTCATGTATTAGGTATAGAGCCCTGTGAGCCATTCGGCTCTTGAATCGGGTGCAACCGCAACAAACAAAAAACAAAAACATGAACAAAAAAACATCTTAAAGTGAATATGTAACTGAGTGAAAACAGAAAATCCAAGAAAAGACAGCGAAACATCGCGCCAGTGAGACACACAGCCCATCACACATCCAGAACCATCGATACATCGAGGCTAAGGGAGCAGAGGTGTCCATGCTATTTCTAGATTTGAAGCTTTCGTGACTGCAAGGATTCATATTCTTAGGTTTTTTCGGTAAAGTCACGTAGGTAAACATCAAATTTTTTATTAATTTTGATGTTTTACCTACGTGACTTTACCGAAAAAACCTAAGAATACGTGTACATGCTAGTGAGACCCCAGCCCGTTAATGCAGATGCACCCAACAGGGCAATGCAACTCAGAGAGTCGGAGACAGCAGCCAAACTGCAGGGGAGAATGGAAGCACCACAGCAAGTGACGACTTTGCTTGGTTAATAACGTCCTTCCAATGATTGCTCAGCTTATACCCGGTTGAAATTGTCTCTGTGTTTATATATCTGGATGGCTTCATGGGCAAATCTTTGATGGTAGCCCGAAGGTTTGCAGAGTACCTTGGTCTCGGAAAAAACAATATGGTGCGAGCCGACTGCGTTATAACAATGATCAGCCACTGCAGAGGTATTGGTTCTGCCGTGTTTCAAATCTGCCTTGTGTTCGCGAACACAGTCGAGACATGTCGTTTCGTTTCTCCAAGGTAACTGCTGCCGCAGACACAGCTTAGTTTGTAGACACAAGGGTATTGCATGTCATCCTTCACGGATGGATAAAATCACCTAGGGGAGGCCCAGGACCGGTTCAGATAATCGTCACCGGTGTTGGCCGTGGGCGGGAGTCGAACCCGGGTGGCCAGGTTCGCAGCGCAGCACGCTAACCGCTACACCACCGCTCCCCACACAGACAGACACACAGAGAGACACAGTCACACAAGACAGACACAGAGAGACACACAGAGACACACACACAGACACACACAGAGAGACCNGAACACACACACACAGACACACCACACACGAGACACACGNCACACACACACAGCACCACACACAGACAAGAACACACGAGACCAGACACACACACAGACACACACACAAGAGAGAGACACACACATGACACACACACACACAGAGACACACACACTGAGAGAGAGACACACGAAGAGACACACACACACCACNCACACACACACAGAGACACACACACACACACAGAGACACACACAGAGACACACACACACACACAGACACAGAGACACACACACAGACACACACACACACAGAGACACACACACAGACACACACNCAGACACAGAGAGACACACACACACACAGAGACACACACAGAGACACAGACACACACACACACTCTGACACACACACAGAGACACACACAGAGAGACACACACACAGAGAGACACACACACACACACAGAGAGACACACACACCGAGCGAACACATTTCTCAACTCGTCAGCGATCTGAAGGGTGATCCGAGACGTGGCTGTGATTTTATGAACTCGCAAGATCTCTGCCAACGTTCTCACCCTCTCGGCGTCAGCGGTGGGATTATTCAAATGAGCGAGTTTCACTCTGAACGGAGTCACTGTGGGTGTTTCGCCTGCCCGCCGCCACCAGCTAATCCTACAAATGTTATTTTTTACAAAATAATATAATAATTAATATATTCCTTTTTTAGAGAAAGGTTGCCTTGTGTGCTTCTGGGGGNAGGGGGGGGGGGGCAATATGCAAGACGTAGAGAATTTAACTTTAAATTATAACTATTGAACATTTCGATTTAAAGCTTTCGTGACTGCAGGGATTCATATTCTTGGTTTTTTCGGTAAAGTCACGTTGAAGGGAAGTAATAAAATAATAAAAATAAAGCATAATAAATAATTATTATTATAAAATAATGAAAATAAAGCATAATAAAATAGTATTAATTTTATTATAATAAAAGAAACATAATAAAAGAATCATTTTTATTTTATTATGTTTATTTTTATTATTTCATTACTTCCCTTCTACGTGACTTTACCGAAAGAACCAAGAGGATGAACTATTGGTAAGTAGCTCTCTTGAAGAAGCGACCTCTTTGGCCATCGCAGATGACAGCTCAACGAAGTGGAGGTTTATAAAATCAACAACATCATCATCACGTGTAAATTTACAGCAGCAGCGAAATATCCTAAACGCGTGACGTTGATTCTAAACGTGGAGGGGAAAACCGGAGAGAGAGCAAACTNCAAAATACACAGCAGGCGTCAGGGTCGGGATGGAACCCACGACCTCGTGTTCACCAGGCGAGGTAGTTAACATCTCCTAGTCACCGTGATGATGATGATGAGAGAGAGACACAAACTGCAAATATACAGCAGCAGGCGTCAGGGTCGGGATGGAACCACGACCTCGTGTTCACCAGGCGAGGTAGTCAACATCTCCTAGTCACCGTGATGATGATGAGGAGAGACACGCAAACTGCAATATACAGCAGCAGGCGTCAGGGTCGGGATGGAACCCACGACCTCGTGTTCACCAGGCGAGGTAGTTAACATCTCCTAGTCACCGTGATGATGAGAGAGAGAGACACGCAAACTGCAATATACGCAGGCGTNAGGGTCGGGATGGAACCCACGACCTCGTGTTCACCAGGCGAGGTAGTTAACATCTCCTAGTCACCGTGATGATGATGAGAGAGAGAGACACGCAAACTGCAATATACAGCAGGCGTCAGGGTCGGGATGGAACCCACGACCTCCTGTACACCAGGCGAGGTAGTTAACATCTCCTAGCCACCGTGATGATGATGAGAGAGAGACACGCAAACTCCACATATACAGCAGGCGTCAGGGTCGGATGGAACCCACGACCTCCTGCACACCAGGCGAGGTTGTTAACATCTCCTAGCCACCGTGACGTCGAGGCGTGCCCCCGCGACCCCCCAAAGCGCGGGGCCCGGGCGGTCCCCTCCCCTGATTCTCCGCACCACCAAGGAACGGCTCTGGCACGTGATATAGCTGGCCCTTAACCCTCACCGCCAACTTCGGGGAAAGTTCACAGGAATAATTTCATCGGTGCTCACGAGAGCTCGTCAATTTTAGTGGCACTTTAAAAAATTAAACAAACAACGCGTGTAAGTAAATAGTAATCACCAGCTAACTGAAAATTAAGCGAAGAGATTCCCCACCGCGTGTTCTTTTTTTATATCGCCCGCAAACTTTAAACGCTCGGCCTGTCCGGGTTGACCCAACAGGTAGAGAGAAAATGTGTCACGTTTTTCAAAGGACAAAATAATTCACTGGTGGGCTAAAGAAATGAATTATCGCGTTATTTATAAATGTGTCGTAACCCTTCACGGGTGGGCTTAAGAAGTGAATTATTTTGTCCTTTGAAAAAGGTGACACATTTTTTACTGATTGGCCGTGTCGGGTGGTGGAGGGTTACGACACATTTATAAATAACGCGATCTGACCCAAATACCTATATTATGAATAACATTGGTCGCGAAAGCCTGCTACGTGTTAAATGGTAGAGAGAGCGACTCACCCAGCCCACGATCACTCAACAGGAGGAGGAGCGACTCACCCAGCCCACGATCACTCAACAGGAGGAGGGAGCGACTCACCCAGCCCACGATCACTCAACAGGTGGAGGGAGCGACTCACCCAGCCCACGATCACTCAACAGGTGGAGGGAGCGACTCACCCAGCCCACGATCACACAACAGGTGGAGGGAGCGACTCACCCAGCCCACGATCACTCAACAGGTGGAGGGAGCGACTCACCCAGCCCACGATCACTCAACAGGTGGAGGAGCGACTCACCCAGCCCACGATCACTCAACAGGTGGAGGGAGCGACTCACCCAGCCCACGATCACTCAACAGGAGGAGGGAGCGACTCACCCAGCCCACGATCACTCAACAGGAGGAGGGAGCGACTCACCCAGCCCACGATCACTCAACAGGAGGAGGAGCGACTCACCCAGCCACGATCACCAACAGGAGGAGGGAGCGACTCACCCAGCCCATGATCACACAACAGGTGGAGGGAGCGACTCACCCAGCCCATGATCACACAACAGGTGGAGGGAGCGACTCACCCAGCCCACGATCACTCAACAGGTGGAGGGAGCGACTCACCAGCCCACGATCACTCAACAGGTGGAGGGAGCGACTCACCCAGCCCACGATCACTCAACAGGTGGAGGGAGCGACTCACCCAGCCCACGATCACCCAACAGGTGGAGAGAGCGACTCACCCAGCCCACGATCACACAACAGGTGGAGGAGCGACTCACCCAGCCCATGATCACTCAACAGGTGGAGGAGCGACTCACCCAGCCCACGATCACACAATAGGTGGAGGAGCGACTCACCCAGCCCATGATCACTCAACAGGTGGAGGGAGCGACTCACCCAGCCCACGATCACACAACAGGTGGAGGGAGCGACTCACCCAGCCCATGATCACTCAACAGGTGGAGGGAGCGACTCACCCAGCCCACGATCACTCAACAGGTGGAGGGAGCGACTCACCCAGCCCACGATCACTCAACAGGTGGAGGGAGCGACTCACCCAGCCCACGATCACTCAACAGGTGGAGGGATCGACTCACCCAGCCCACGATCACTCAACAGGAGGAGGGAGCGACTCACCCAGCCCACGATCACTCAACATGTGGAGGGAGCGACTCACCCAGCCCACGATCACTCAACAGGTGGAGGGAGCGACTCACCCAGCCCACGATCACCAACAGGTGGAGGGAGCGACTCACCCAGCCCACGATCACCCAACAGGTGGAGGGAGCGACTCACCCAGCCCACGATCACTCAACAGGAGGAGGGAGCGACTCACCCAGCCCACGATCACTCAACAGGTGGAGGGATCGACTCACCCAGCCCATGATCACACAACAGGTGGAGGGAGCGACTCACCCAGCCCATGATCACACAACAGGTGGAGGGAGCGACTCACCCAGCCCACGATCACACAACAGGTGGAGGAGCGACTCACCCAGCCCATGATCACTCAACAGGAGGAGGGAGCGACTCACCCACCCACGATCACTCAACAGGTGGAGGGAGCGACTCACCCAGCCCACGATCACTCAACAGGAGGAGGGAGCGACTCACCCAGCCCACGATCACTCAACAGGTGGAGGGAGCGACTCACCCAGCCCACGATCACTCAACAGGTGGAGGGAGCGACTCACCCAGCCCACGATCACCAACAGGTGAGGGAGCGACTCACCCAGCCCATGATCACCAACAGGTGGAGGAGCGACTCACCCAGCCACGATCACTCAACAGGTGGAGGGAGCGACTCACCCAGCCCACGATCACTCAACAGGAGGAGGGAGCGACTCACCCAGCCCACGATCACTCAACAGGTGGAGGAGCGACTCACCCAGCCCACGATCACACAACAGGTGGAGGGAGCGACTCACCCAGCCCATGATCACTCAACAGGTGGAGGGAGCGACTCACCCAGCCCACGATCACCAACAGGTGGAGGGAGCGACTCACCCAGCCCACGATCACTCAACAGGTGGAGGGAGCGACTCACCCAGCCCACGATCACCCAACAGGTGAGGGAGCGACTCACCCAGTCCACGATCACTCAACAGGTGGAGGGAGCGACTCACCCAGCCCACGATCACCCAACAGGTGGAGGGAGCGACTCACCCAGCCCATGATCACTCAACAGGTGGAGGGAGCGACTCACCCAGCCCACGATCACCAACAGGTGGAGGGAGCGACTCACCCAGCCCACGATCACTCAACAGGTGGAGGGAGCGACTCACCCAGCCCACGATCACTCAACAGGTGGAGGGAGCGACTCACCCAGCCCACGATCACTCAACAGGTGGAGGGAGCGACTCACCCAGCCCACGATCACCAACAGGTGGAGGGAGCGACTCACCCAGCCCATGATCACTCAACAGGTGGAGGGAGCGACTCACCCAGCCCATGATCACCCAACAGGTGGAGGAGCGACTCACCCAGCCCACGATCACTCAACAGGTGGAGGGAGCGACTCACCCAGCCCATGATCACCAACAGGTGGAGGGAGCGACTCACCAGCCCACGATCACTCAAGAGGTGGAGGGAGCGACTCACCCAGCCCACGATCACTCAACAGGTGGAGGGAGCGACTCACCCAGCCCACGATCACCAACAGGTGGAGGGAGCGACTCACCCAGCCCACGATCACTCAACAGGTGGAGGGAGCGACTCACCCAGCCCACGATCACTCAACAGGTGGAGGGAGCGACTCACCCAGCCCACGATCACTCAACAGGTGGAGGGAGCGACTCACCCAGCCCACGATCACTCAACAGGTGGAGGAGCGACTCACCCAGCCCACGATCACACAACAGGTGGAGGGAGCGACTCACCCAGCCCACGATCACTCAACAGGTGGAGGGAGCGACTCACCCAGCCCACGATCACTCAACAGGTGGAGGGAGCGACTCACCCAGCCCATGATCACTCAACAGGTGGAGGAGCGACTCACCCAGCCCACGATCACTCAACAGGTGGAGGGAGCGACTCACCCAGCCCACGATCACCAACATTGGAGGGAGCGACTCACCCAGCCCATGATCACTCAACAGGTGGAGGGAGCGACTCACCCAGCCCACGTTCTCCGTGTAAGAACATCGCCACTCGGGAGACAAAGGCGGCCGGGCATGTCCGTGTTGACCATCCACCCATCCCCTGGTGTGTCATTGTGGTGGCTTTCATGGGTGCTCTTTCTCGCTACCGACAGCACTTGCCCCAACATTCTGTTGCAGCCTACACGGGGCAGCTTTGGCTTTGGCGTGCCGTGCCGGCCTTCATCGATGCTGCTGATCGCTACCGACAGCACTTGCCCCAACATTCTGTTGCAGCTACACGGGGCAGCTTTGTCTTTTTGTCTCGGCCCCATGCGCTATAACCCGTGCCACCTGCCGTCCCGCGCAAACCCTGCATCTGGTTTCGTGGAGCTGCAACTCCACACTCCGTACGGACGAAGGGATTTTTATATTTCCTAAACATTTCTTGTAACAATTTATGACTTGGAGGGGTGGGGCGGTTAAGTTTAAATCTTCTCGATGGTGGAAAATGCCGATTCGGCCGGCAGACAGCATCAAAGCATTCCACAATTTACAGATGAAATGTGAAAAATAAAATAATACGTAATAATAATGACGATGTCAATTATGTTGTTTAAATTACTTTCACGCTGAATACATTTGTGATTTTAATTCAATAAGTACAGGGTCTATTAGTGTCTATATTAGTCTCGATATATCTCTATGTATCTCTACGCGTCTCTATATATATCTGTGTGTCTCTCTGCATCTCTATGTATCTCTCTGTACAGTGAGGGAAAAAAAGTATTTGATCCCCTGCTGATTTTGAACGTTTGCCCACTGACAAAGAAATGACCAGTTTATAATTTTAATGGTAGGTTTATTTGAACAGTGAGAGACAAAATAAACAAAATCCAGAAAAACGCATGTCAAAAATGTTATGAATTGATTTGCATTTTAATGAGGGGTTCGATCCCGTCCCTATCTCCTGTTGCTGTATATTTGGAGTTTGCGTGTCTCTCTCTCATCATCATCACGGTGTCTAGGAGATGTTAACTACCTCGCCTGGTGTACAGGAGGGCGTGGGTTCGATCCCGACCCTGACGCCTGCTGCTGTATATTTGGAGTTTGCGTGTCTCTCTCTCTCATCATCACGGTGGCTAGAGATGTTAACTACCTCGCCGGTGTACAGGAGGTCGTGGGTTCGATCCCGACCTGCTGTATATTTGAAGTTTGCGTGTCTCTCTCTCTCTCAGTAGTCGCGTGGATTTTTCTCCTGTCCCTGTTTGTTCTCTCCACATTAAGAATGAACGTACTACGCGTTTGGAGTGTTTGGCTTAGTGGCAGCTCCTGCAAAATCTCTCAGGGGGCAAATGTCTGGATGATTGATAAGGATAAGGTCCACCCATGCAATGGATAAATTAACAGCTTAAGCATGTAAAGGCAACTTCACTTCTTTAATATTAATGAAAAATAAAGTGACTCTTACAATACATCTCGTTTGTTTCTATACTCACTATTAAAACAAACCACTCAAGTTTATTTTATTAAAGATTCCACTAGGTGGCCACAAATTATATTGTTGGATGAAACGTGCTTACGTATGATGACGTAAGCACGTATGATGACGTAAGCACGTTAGGGCGAGCCCTCCCGGAAGCCATAGAGAATGCATTGCAGCGCCCCCGGTCGAAAAAAAACATCTTTGAATGTAAGTCTATGGGGCCACTCGGGGCGATTCTCAGCCGGGGTGAAATCGCCCAAAAAGAGGCGGTACTCCACAGAACGTGACATGACACTGATTGGACTATATCCAGAGGCTGACAGTGACGGCTAGCGTGACTCTGTGGTTGAATGCCATTGGTGGTGCGTCGCCCAATCGCCCTAATGAAGAAACCGCCCCTGAACTTACCATAATAAAACAAAAATCAGATCCAGGTGCCTACCCTGGCTCCTCCCACCCTCAACCAGTATATATACAAATACTGTTTCTTGGAATTTCTCTCACTTGATACAGCTATCGTGGCTGTGACGGTTCCACCTGAAGACGGAAGCTTGTGTTGCCTCCGAAACGTCGTGATTTTTATTTTATTTTTTATCGCCGTGTGGATATTTACAGTCGCAGTCAAATACTCCGAATCAGTGGTTCTCCTGATCGACCTCGCGTGCAAGCCAGCCCTGAGGCTGGGTGCGAGATGCGGCCAGATTTTTGTCAGAAGATGAATCATGGACACACAAATGAAGCGTGTGGCACGTCGAGCTACAACTTACTCTGTTTCATCAAACTCTACGTTGCATTTATTCACATTTTACTTGTTGCTTTGCTGCAGCAAAGGTCAAGAACCACTGCTCTAAACGTGGCATGTTTTTTCGAAATGCGGAGATAAAAATCGAGGGCCTGGAAAAAAATCCACGCGACCATGGGGAAAGATAGAGACGCAAACTCCACAGTAGCAGGCGTCAGGGTTGGGTCGAATGCACGACCTCCTGTACACCAGGCGAGGTAGTTAACATCTCGCCACGTGATGATGAGAAAGACACGCACTCCAAATATACAGCAGCAGGCGTCAGGGTCGGGATGAACCCACGACCTCCTGCATACCTGGAGAGGTAGTTACATCTCCTATCCACCGTGATGATGAGAGAGAGAGACACGCAAACTCCAAATATACAGCAGCAGGCGTCAGGGTCGGATCGAACCCACGACCTCCTGTACACCAGGCGAGGTAGTTAACATCTCCTAGTTACCGTGATGATAGAGAGAGACGCAAACTCCAATATACAGCAGCAGGCGTCAGGGTCGGGATCGAACCCACGACCTCCTGTACACCAGGCGAGGTAGTTAACATCTCCTAGCCACCGTGATGATGATGAAGAAGAGACGCAACTCCATATACAGCAGCAGGCGTCAGGGTCGGGATCGAACCCACGACCTCCTGCACACTAGACGAGGTAGTTAACATCTCCTAGTCACCGTGATGATGAGAGAGAGACACGCAAACTCCAAATATACAGCAGCAGGCGTCAGGGTCGTGATCGAACCCACGACCTCCTGTACACCAGGCGAGGTAGTTAACATCTCCTAGCCACCGTCATGATGATGAGAGAGAGACACGCAAACTCCAAATATACAGCAGCAGGCGTCAGGGTCTGGTCGAATGCACGACCTCCTGTACACCAGGCGAGGTAGTTAACATCTCCTAGCCACCGTGATGATGAGAAAGACACGCAAACTCCAAATATACAGCAGCAGGCGTCAGGGTCGGGATGAACCCACGACCTCCTGTACCTGGAGAGGTAGTTGACATCTCCTATCCACCGTGATGATGAGAGAGAGAGACACGCAAACTCCAAATATACAGCAGCAGGCGTCAGGGTCGTGATCGAACCCACGACCTCCTGTACACCAGGCGAGGTAGTTAACATCTCCTAGTTACCGTGATGATGAGAGAGAGACACGCAAACTCCAAATATACAGCAGCAGGCGTCAGGGTCGGGATCGAACCCACGACCTCCTGTACACCAGGCGAGGTAGTTAACATCTCCTAGCCACCGTGATGATGATGAGAGAGAGACACGCAGACTCCAAATATACAGCAGCAGGCGTCAGGGTCGGATCGAACCCACGACCTCCTGCACACTAGACGAGGTAGTTAACATCTCCTAGTCACCGTGATGATGAGAGAGAGACACGCAGACTCCAAATATACAGCAGCAGGCGTCAGGGTCGTGATCAAACCCACGACCTCCTGTACACCAGGCGAGGTAGTTAACATCTCCTAGCCACCATGATGATGAGAGAGAGACACGCAGACTCCAAATATACAGCAGCAGGTGTCAGGGTCGTGATCGAACCCACGACCTCCTGTACACCAGGCGAGGTAGTTAACATCTCCTAGCCACCGTCATGATGATGAGAGAGAGACACGCAGACTCCAAATATACAGCAGCAGGTGTCAGGGTCGTGATCGAACCCACGACCTCCTGCACACCAGGCGAGGTAGTTAACATCTCCTAGCCGGGAAGATATGCGCAACGTTTCGCGATACAAAATAAGGAAAATAAAATTGTTATTATAAAGTGTACACAGCCCCTGTGGCAATGCACTGCTGGGCAGCATTGGTCATGGGGAGGGGGGGTCGATGTTTGACCATACTTCACCAGTGAGAGTGGAGTTTGTACTTTCTCAGAGTGTGTGAGATGTGTGTGTGTGTGGAATTTGTATCTCAGAGTGTGTGTGTGTGAGTGAGATGTGTGTGTGTGTGTGGAATTTGTACATTCTCAGAGTGTGTGTGTGTGTGAGTGAGATGTGTGTGTGTGTTGAATTTGTACATTCTCAGAGTGTGTGTGTGACTGAGATATGTGTGTGTGGAGTTTGTGCTGAGGGAGGGTGGCATCTGTATGTAGACTGCCCTACATGACATCATCACAACTGTCTGGACCACAGGACGGGTTCCGCAGGATTGGAAGGATGCCCTGGTGGTCCCCCTCTTCAAGAGGGGAGACCGCACAGACTGTAACAACTACAGGGGCATCTCGCTCCGCAGTGTGCCAGGAAAGGTCTTGGCAAGGATTATTCAACACCGCCTTGCCAGGCACGCTGAGGAGAGGCTTGCGGAGCCCCAATGCGGTTTCAGACAAGGGCGGTCCTGCACAAATGCCATATTCTCTGTCCGTCTGCTCCAGCAGAGGTGATCGGGAATTCCCACAAGACCTACATCTCTGCTTTATTGATCTGGTCAAGGCCTATGATACCATCAGTAAGCCTGGGCTCTGGGTTGTTCTTCGTGCTTTCGGAGTCCCTGACTCTCTGCTCACGATCATTAAGGACCTTCATGATGGGCAGGCCCGGGTAAAGCTGCGTGGCCGGGAGTCGGAGCCATTCCCTGTTCACCTTGGGGTGCGACAGGGATGTCCTCTGGCTCCCACATTATTTAACATCATCTTTGACCACGTAGTTTCAGAAGCTTTCCATGGCTGTACCGGAGGAATTTCCATCTGGTACAGATACAACGGGAGGCTGATCGATGCCCGGGTGCGGTCGAGGGATGGCTCCCTATTGGTAAACCGTGTTATGTATGCTGGTGATTGCTGCTCACTCAGAGGAGGAGTTGGAGGCGCTGTTGCTGAACCTGGAGTGTGCCACTAAGAGGTGGGGTCTTACCATTAGCCTCACCAATACGAAGCACCTACCTGGGTATTTTGTGCCACTAAACACTCCACCCCCTCAGCTCCCTATTTGTGATGGAGCAGTTGTGGAAAAAGTGTAGAGTTTTCCACACCTGGGCAGTGTGCTTATGACCAATTCCGGTTTGACAGCAGAGGTCTCACCTCGAATTAGTCGGGCAGCATTCTCTTTTCATCGGCTGTGCAATGCTGTGTGTAAGCTACCTAATCTGTCGCTCTGCACGAAGCTTCGGGTCTTCTCGGCCATAGTCATGCCCTCCCTTCTCTACGCTTGTGAAACGTGAACCCCTCTAATGGAGCATCTGCGCCGATTAGAAACATTCAGGCTGGCACGCCTACAGTTCATCCTGGGTTTAACCAGGCTGGATTGTGTGAGGAGCTCCCATATCCTTGAAAGATCTGGACAAAGTCCCATTGGTGAGCTCCTCCCGAAGGCAAGGCTGCGTTACTTGGGCTTTCTCAGAGAGAATGTGTGTGTGTGTGTGCGTGGAGTTTGTGACAATTAAAACGAGGTTTTTGTTGGTAATTTTTAATTACCAACAAAATTAAAATTAGTCACCAACCCCTCGTACCCGTCCAGAGCCCCCGTTCGCCACAGTGACATTTGGAGGCTGAGCCGACCTAAAGGAGACCCAGGGACCCGTTCAGATAATCGTCACTGACGTTGACCGTGAGCGGGTATCGAACTCAGGGTCGCTGGGTTCGACACACGAGCAAAGACAAAGATCCCCGTGTAGCCTTAACAGACTGTTGGGGCAAGTGCTGTTAGCGAGTAGCACCTATGAAGGCCGGCAAGGCACACGAGGGGTGGGTGGCCAGCAGCCACGCCCGCCCGCCTTTGTCTCCCCAGTGGCGATGTTTACTACACAGCACGCATGCGCACAGTCTCACAGTCGCTTCACAATGAACCCGTGGTCCAGAGAAGGCCGGGTGAGCCAGAGGTCAGAGATGCGGGTTCGTTCAGTGTCTCTGACACGGCCATTATGAACCCCTAATTAAGGAGACAGAGCGAGAGACCCAGACCCAGATTGAACCCAGGCTCTAAGCTCTGCTGAATCAATGTCTCTGACACGGCCATTATGAACCCCCTAATTAGGGAGACACACAGAGAGAGAGAGACTCAGACCCAGGGATTGAACCCAGGCTCTAAACGTCGCTGGCGCCTTGCGCTGACGTTTCAGGGGCCACAACCGACACACACAAAAAAACGTGAAAACAATAAATAAGTTTATAAATGCACTATAGGGGTGTTTTTTTTTCTTCTTAACACGAAAATAATTCACGAATAAAAAAGCTCCAAGCTAAATATTTGTCTTGTAAACATTTTTTGCTGCCCGTGGGAGAGAAGAAAGGGAACGCTGTTCCCGGAACGGTTGCCACGTATAGACACCCAGAGTCGCTACCATCACCATCGTCACCATCACCACCATCGTCACCATCACCACTGCCTCCACCACCATCACTCACAGTAGCCACCACCACCGCCATCGCCACCATCACCACCACCGCCGCCACCTCCATCACCGCCGCCAAAACCAAAAATCCCCCGTGTAGCCTTAACAGACTCTAGGGACAAGTGCTGTTAGCGAGTAGCAGCACCTATTGAGGTGGTGGAGTGGCCAGCACCACACCCGACCGCCTTTGTCTCTCCAGTGGCGATCTTTACCACACACCGCACCAGCTACTCGTTTGACTTGGGAAGGGTCAAGATCGGTTCGGGTTCTATTCATCGCTGTCGGTGGCCGTGAGCGGGAATCGAACTCGGCTCGCCTCTATGTGTCTGTGTGTGTGGAGTCAACATTGGAGGGGGAACACATATTCCAGGGGGTCTGGGAGTCCCCCCCCAGAAAAAAAAAATTTGAAAACTCATTTCCTGCCTAAAATATAAAAAATTAACTCACACATAGGATGGACTTTTTATGTATTTTCTACAATAATGTCTAATAGTGTCTTGTATTACATTGCTCTGTTTTTTTTATTTTTGATCTTTTCTTGTTTCATTGTATGTAATGGCAGAGATTAGGGATTAGTAAAGTACAATCATAACCACAATCATATAAACAAAATAATAGCAATATATTGGGGTGGACATTTTGAGCATATTTGAATATTGGTGGGGATGTCCCCCCAAATATAATATTATAATTACGGCCTTGTGTGTGTGTGTGCAGGTGTGTGTGTGTGTGNGCAGGTGTGTGTGTGTNCAGGTGTGTGTGTGTGTGCAGGTGTGTGTGCAGGTGTGTGTGCGTAGTGTGTGTGTGTAGGTGTGTGTAGAGGTAGGTACGTGGTAGGTGTGTGTGTGTGCAGGTGTTCAGGTGTAGAGGTGTGTGGGTGTGTGTGCAGGTGTGTGTGTGTGTGCAGGTGTGTGCAGTGTGTGTGTGTGTGCAGGTGTGTGTGTGTGTGTGTGTGCGTGTGTGTGCAGGTGTGTGTGTTGCTGTGTGTGTGTGTGTGTGCAGGTGTGTGTGGAGGTGTGTGTGAGGTGTGCGTGTGTGTGTGCAGGTTGTGTGTGTGCAGGTGTGTGTGTGTGCAGGTGTGTGTGTGTGTGTGCAGGTGTGTGTGTGTGCGGGTGTGTGTGTGCAGGTGTGTGTGTGTGCAGGTGTGTGTGTGTGTGCAGGTGTGTGTGTGTGCAGGTGTGTGTGCAGGTGTGTGTGTGTGTGTGTGCAGGTGTGTGTGTGTGTGTNAGTNCGGTGTGTGTGTGTGTGCGGGTGTGTGTGTGTAGGTGTGTGTGTGTGTGCAGGTGTGTGTGTGTGTGTGCAGGTGTGTGTGTGTGCAGGTGTGTGTGTATGCGGTGTGTGTGTGTGCAGGTGTGTGTGTGTGTGTGCAGGTGTGTGTGTGTGCAGGTGTGTGTGTGTNCAGGTGTGTGTGTGTGTGTGCAGGTGTGTGTATGTGTGTGTGTGTGTGTGCATGTGTGTGTGTGCAGGTGTGTGTGTGTGCAGGTGTGCGTGTGTGTGTGTGTAGAGGTGTGTGTGCAGGTGTGTGTGTGTGTGCAGGTGTGTGTGTGTGCAGGTGTGTGTGTGTGTNCAGGTGTGTGTGTGCAGGTGTGTGTGTAGGTGTGTGTGTGTNCAGTGTGTGTGTAGGTGTGTGTGTGTGTGTAGGTGTGTGTGCAGGTGTGTGTGTAGGTGTGTGTGTGTGTGTGTAGGTGTGTGTGCATGTGTGTGTAGGTATGTGTGTGCAGGTGTGTGTGTGTGCAGGTGTGTGTGCGCAGGTGTGTGCAGGTGTGTGTGTGTGTGTAGGTGTGTGCAGGTGTGTGTGTGCAGGTGTGTGTGTGTGCAGGTGTGTGTGTGTGTGCAGGTGTGTGTGTGTGTGCAGTGTGTGTGTGTGTGCAGGTGTGTGCAGGTGTGTGTGTGTGTAGGTGTGTGCAGGGTGTGTGTGTAGGTGTGTGTGCAGGTGTGTGTGCAGGTGTGTGTGTGTGTGTGCAGGTGTGTGTGTGTGTCTACACAGGTGTGTGTGCAGGTGTGTGTTTGTAGCAGGTGTGTGTGTGAGGTGTGTGTGCAGGTGTGTGTGCAGGTGTGCGTGTGTGTGCAGGTGTGTGTGCAGGTGTGCGTGTGTGTGCAGGTGTATGTGTGTGTGCAGGTGTGATGGATNGGTGTGTGTGTGTGTGTGCAGGTGTGTGTGTGTGGTGCAGGTGTGTGTGTGTAGGGTGTGTGTGTGAGGTGTGTGTGTGTAGGTGTGTGTGTGCAGGTGTGTGTGTGTGCAGGTGTGTGTGTAGGTGTGTGTGCAGGTGTGTGTGTAGGTGTGTGTGTGCAGGTGTGTGTGTGTGTACAGGTGTGTGTGCAGGTGTGTGTGCAGGTGTGTGTGTGTGTGTGTGTAGGTGTGTGTGTGCAGGTGTGTGTGAGGTGTGTGTGTGTGCACGTGTGTGTGCAGGTGTGTGTGCAGGTGTGCGTGTGTGTGCAGGTGTATGTGTGTGCAGGTGTGTGTGTGCAGGTGTGTGTGTGTGTGCAGGTGTGTGTGTGTGCAGGTGTGTGTGTGCAGGGTGTGTGTGTGTGCAGGTGTGTGTGTAGGTGTGTTTGTGTGTGCAGGTGTGTGCAGGTGTGTGTGTGTGTGTTTGCAGGTGTGCGTGTGTGTGCAGGTGTGTGTGTGCAGGTGTGCGTGTGTGGGTGCGTGTGTGTGTGCAGGTGTGTGTGTGCAGATGTGTGTGTGTGCAGGTGTGTGTGCAGGTGTGTGTGTGTGTGTGTGCAGGTGTGTGTGTGTGTTTGGGTGTGTGTGCAAGTGTGTGCGTGTGTGTGTGCAGGTGTGTGTGTGTGTAGATGTGTGTGTGTGTGTGCAGATGTGTGTGTGTGTGCAGGTGTGTATGTGTGTGCAGGGGCGTGTGTGTGTGTATGTGTGCAGGTGTGTGTGTGGGTGCGTGTGTGTGTGCAGGTGTGTGTGTGTGTAGATGTGTGTGTGTGTGCAGATGTGTGTATGTGTGTGCAGGTGTGTGTGTGTGTGTTTGGGTGTGTGTGTGTGCAAGTGTGTGCGTGTGTGTGTGCAGGTGTGTGTGTGTGGGTGCGTATGTGTGTGCAGGTGTGTGTGTGTGTGCAGGTGTGTGTGTGTGTGCAGGTGTGTGTGTGCAGATGTGTGTGTGTGCAGATGTGTATGTGTGTGCATGTGTGTGTGTGTGTGTTTGGGTGTGTGTGTATTTGGGTGTGTCATAGACCGTATTCGCAACTGCACACGCAGACACAGATAACCCATTCACTCACAGTGCGACCATTCATTCCACACTCCTGGCATTCGCTGGGAGAAAGACGTGTGAAATGTGCCTTTGACGAATTTAGCGACCTCAAAATATAAATTCCTATCTCCCCCTGCAACCCACTTAACGGCCACCCAGCCTCCCCTCACCCCTTATTACTGGAAATTCCACAGACACATTCAATTCCGTGATTCGACCAGCGGTGAAACCCACTGCTACTCGAAGCACCCCCCCCTCTCTCTCCTCCTCGCGAAGTCCTCTCACTCATTGATTTTCCGATTAACACCGCGATATTTGGGCGCCGTGGTGGCTGGGAGATGTTGACTACCTCGCCTGGTGTGCAGGAGGTCGTGGGTTCGATCTCGATCCTGATGCCTGCCGTATATTTGGAGTTTGCGTGTCTCTCTTTCCCATCATAATCACGGTGGCTGGGATGTTTTTACTACCTCGCCTGGTGTGCAGGAGGTCGTGGGTTCGATCTCGACCTTGACGCCTGCTGCTTTATATTTGGAGTTTGCGTGCCTCTCTCTCATCATCATCACGGTGGCTGGGAGATTTTTACTACCTCGCCTGGTCTACAGGAGGTCGTGGGTTCGATCTCGACCCTGACGCCTGCTGCTGTATATTTGGAGTTTGCGTGTCTCTCTCTCATCATCATCACGGTGGCTAGGAGATGTTAACTACCTCGCCTGGTGCACAGGAGGTCGCGGGTTCAATCTCGATCCTGACGCCTGCTGCTGTATATTTGGAGTTTGCGTGTCTCTCTCTCATCATCATCACGGTGGCTGGGAGATTTTTACTACCTCGCCTGGTGCACAGGAGGTCGCGGGTTCGATCTCGACCCTGACGCCTGCTGCTGTATATTTGGAGTTTGCGTGTCTCTCTCTCATCATTATCACGGTGGCTAGGAGATGTTAACTACCTCGCCTGGTATGCCCTCCCCCTCCCCACAGACTCACACAGAGAACTCTCGACTCACATGGGGACCCGTAGACCGACACAGAGACCCATAGACTTACTGAGAGACCCACATCCGGTTCACATTGAGAAGATACGGGCACTTAAATTATTGGGCCTCTGCTATCAGTTAGTCCGACGTTCTGTGTACCAGAGCACCACTAGGAGAAGGGATCTCAGTGGTAGCTCTGTCATATCCACTTCCACGGGCCATTCTGTGTGTACCAGTGTCATTGAATAAGGAGAAGATGATCTCAGAGGTAGCTCTGTCATGTCCATTTCCGCGGGCCATTCTCTGTGCACCAGTATCACTTGAATAAGAAGAAGATGATCTCAGAGGTAGCTCAGTCATGTCCACTTCCACGGGCCATTTTCTGTGCGCCAGTGTCACTTGAATAAGAAGAAGATGATCTCAGTGGCAGCTCTGTCATTTCCACTTCCGCGGGCCATTCTCTGTGCGCCAGTGTCACTTGAATAAGAAGAAGATGATCTCAGTGGTAGCTCTGTCATGTCCACTTCCACGGGCCATTCTGTGTGCACCAGTGTCATTGAATAAGAAGAAGAGGATCTCAGAGGTAGCTCTGTCATGTCCACTTCCACGGGCCATTCTCTGTGCGCCAGTGTCACTTGAATAAAAAGAAGATGATCTCAGAGGTAGCTCTGTCATGTCCACTTCCGCGGGCCATTCTCTGTTCGCCAGTGTCACTTGAATAAGAAGAAGATGATCTCAGAGGTAGCTCTGTCATGTCCACTTCCACGGGCCATTCTCTGTGCGCCAGTGTCATTGAATAAGAAGAAGATGATCTCAGAGGTAGCTCTGTCATGTCCACTTCCGCGACCCGTTCTGTGTTCACCAGCAGTGTCTGCCACTGGAAGAAGAAAAAGAAGAGGCGTTTTTTTTTTGCACTCGTCCCAGAATCTGATGGGTTGCTCCCAGAATGTTGGCCATTCGTCTTCACCTCCGAGGTGCAGACAGAGCGAGAGAGCGAGCGAGACAGCGAGCGAGACAGCGAGCGACACTGTCTCGCTCGCCTCGACAAAAAATCCAACCGCGTTGGAGTTGTCACTGAACCACGGCAGCCTATGATCAATGGCCACGTGTTATTTTGTAATTTGACCACCGTCGTGGGCTATATATGATATGCTGTTTATATTGCATTAACTACTTTTTTTGACGACCGTAAGGTTCCAACTGAGCGTGTGCGGATCTCTTTCGGAAGCGGCCTGGTCATCGCGAATGATCACCCAACGAAGTGGCTCATCATCATCATCATCAAGTGGAAATGTTTACCAAATACTCTAAACGGGCGATGTGGATTCTAAACGTGGAGGGGCAAAACTCGAGGACCCGGGGGAAAATCCAGGCGACCACGGGATGGAACCCACGACCTCCTGTACACCAGGCGAGGTAGTTAACATCTCCTAGTCACCGTGATGATGATGATGATGATGAGAGAGACACGCAAACTCAAAATATACAGCAGCAGGCGTCAGGGTCGGGATCGAACCTACAACCTCCTGTACCCCAGGCGAGGAAGTTAACATCTCATAGCCACCTCATCTTCGATATAAAACGTTTTCCTGGCGAGCTGGTTGGTTGGGAGGGACGGACTAACGGACACGTCCAAAAAAAACACGTGCGGCTTGTTCGCTATGTTTTGTGTTGAGATTGTTTAGCCGGGAAAGCATCAATGAGCCTCGAGACTTATTTTCAAGAGAGTCCTGCCAAGCTGGCGAGATGTTAACTACCTTGCCTGGTGCGCAGGAGGTCGTGGGTTCGATCCCGACCCTGATGCCTGCTGCTGTATATTTGGAGTTTGCGTGTCTCTCTCTCTCATCATCATCACGGTGGCTAGGAGACGTTAACTACCTCGCCTGGTGTACAGGAGGTCGTGGGTTCTATCCCGACCCTGATGCCTGCTGCTGTATATTTGGAGTTTGCCTGTCTCTCTCCAAGTGGTCACGTGGCTTTTTCTCCAGGTCATCCACTGGAGAGACAAAGACGGCCGGGCGTCGTGCTGGCCACCCACCCCGCGTGTGCCGTGCCGGCCTTCATAGGCGCTCGCGAACAGCACTTGCCCCAACAGTCTGTTGAGGCTATACGGGGGATCTTTGTTGTGTGTAGAGGCTGCGTTGGCTGGGTCATGACGCCGGCATGCGCAGTCACAGCATGTCCAAGCAGCTTCTGTTTGGCCGGGTAGAAGGAGCTAAACGGACGCGACACGGACTGGAAAGAGATCGAATGATGTGGTACAGGAGGACGTGGAGATGAGTGGACTTCCCGATGACTGGTACCAGCGGTGTCAAGATCGTCCTCTGTGGAGGAGGCACGTGAAGGACGCTGCTGCTGCTACGGGCAGTTGGAAGCAGTCGCAATTCCAGCATCAACGGAGGGCAGAGGAGCGACGCTCACAACAACGAGCGGAGGCCGGGGGATAAAACGCAGAGAGTTGTCATCTCAGTCATCATCATCGCGTGTCGGAAATTATAGCAGCGGCCAAATAATCTTAACGCGTGTTTATAAACTCATCGATAACCACAGATATCCAGAGACCCATAGAAAGCCATATAGATCCACAGAAACCCACCAACACCCACGGAAACCCACAGAGACCCATACTCATCGAGACTCATACTAAAACTAAATTATTATTTTTGATTTAAAGCTTTCGTGACTGCAGGGATTCATATTATTGGTTATTTCGGTAAAGTCACGTAGAAGGGAAATAATAAAATAATAAAAATATAAAACAATAAAATCTTCACGACGTTTCGACTGCAACACAAGCAATCATCATCAGGTGTGAAATCCACAGCAAGACAATTGGATTTCACACCTGATGATGATTGCTTGTGTTGCAGTCGAAACGTCGTGAGAATTATTTTTGTACATTTTTATTATTTTATTATTTGCCTTCACGTGACTTTACCGAATGAATCAAGAATACAACTAATTATTATGATTGTATTTTACCAGGTAAGGCTCCTTTTTAAATCCTTTATATTAAGTTCGCTTGCTTGCATGCTTACGACCGTGTAAATCTTTCGGTCGTTTTTTAACCCACTTCCCGTGATCCAATCGAGTTGACATTTTCCACACAGACTCGTTGTGCGTGACAATTAATGTTCGTTAAAATTTTTTCCAAAATTTTACACTTTATAGGACAAAAATATTATATTTAATTACCAATTGTTTCATACTGCAGACAATCTTCTGACCATAGGTGGCAGCCATCTCAAGCCAGAGGACGAGAGGACTCTAGCCGCCACGCATATAAAGGATTTAGAGTGAAAAACTTTGTTTTTACGGGTTCTACTTATTCAGAATCGACCTGCGCTCAAACGAAAGCTTAACGTAGTTGATCGTCGTGTGGAAATGTTTCGCAGCCAAATACTCCGACAAACATTCCTCTCACTCCGCACAGCGCCATTGAATTGTCCCTGTGCGTTCCCACCACCCCCACCACCACCTACCCCGCTGTAAACTTTATTCGCTAATATGAAAACCACATGAGGGAGGCGCGCTGCCCCTCGCGAGCTCTAAGCGAGGCAGCAGACACGCGCCACTGTGAGATGAGAGGTTTTCTCCGCGTCTGCATTCTCTCTCTCTGCGCGTGCACGCGCGTGTCCGGAGGAGCGGTGGCGCAGTGGTTAGCGCGCTGACCCTCCCTTCCAAAGCGTCTCTGTGGCTCCGCGTTTCATGATTCACGGCTCACGGCCACCGACGATTGATCTGAAACGGTGCTCGCGATTCGCAACTAACGAAGGCCGGCACAGCACACGAAGCGAGGGGTGCGGGGGGAGGGTGTCCAGCACCACGCCCGGCCGCCTTTGTCTGCCCGATGTGTTCACACCGCACCAGGCTGTACTAGACGTAGGGGAGGCCCATGACCAGATTCAAACAATCGTCGGCGGTCCTTTGGCCGTGGGCGACCAATCTAACTCGTAGTCGCGTTCGCAGCGCAGCGCTAACCGCTGTCCCACCGCTCCCCGGCCGCCCCAACAGCAGCAGCAGCCTGTGCCACTGAGCACGCGGGCGATGTTTTACTGCTGCCTCCTCCTTCTCCTTTGGACTTGCTCCAACGTGCCCTCGAAAACGCGAATAAATCTGCCCCGTGCATCTGCGGTTGTCCCAGCGTTTGTATTTGAGTTGGTGCAGCCAGCGAGCGAGAGAGCGAGCGAGCGAAACGTGACTTGGATTGCTTGGACCACAGGATGGGTTCCACGGGATTGGAAGGATGCACTGGTGGACCCCCCCCCCCACACACTTTCAACCACAGGGAACGGCAGCGATGGTTAAAGAAAACTTACTGCAGCAGCTCCCTCCTTCTCCTCCTCCTCCTTCTCCTCCTCCTCCTCCTCGTCAGCGCGAGACCGGGAAAGGTCCCAGCGGATGATTATGGGCGCCACGGTGGCTAGGAGATGTTAACTACCTCGCCTGGTGTACAGGAGGTCGTGGGTTCGATCCTGACCCTGACGCCTGCTGTATATTAGGAGTTTGTGTGTCTCTCTCTCTCATCATCATCACGGTGGCTAGGAGACGTTAACTACCTCGCCTGGTGTACAGGAGGTCGTGGGTTCAATCCCGACCCTGACGCCTGCTGTATATTTGGAGTTTGCGCGTCTCTCTCTCTCATCATCATCACGGTGGCTCGGAGATGTTAACTACCTCGCCTGGTACGCAGGAGGTCGTTGGTTCGATCTCGACCCGGACGCCCGCTGTATATTTCGAGTTTGCGGTGTCTCTCTCCCCGTGGTGAAATGTTAACTACCTCGCCTGGTGCGTAGGAGTCCGTGGGTTCGATCCCGACCCTAACGCCCGCTGTATATTTGGAGTTTGCGTGTCTCTCTCTCTCTCATCATCATAACACGGTGGCTAGGAGATGTTAACTACCTCGCCCGGTACGCAGGAGGTCGTGGGTTCAATCCGACCCTGACGCCTGCTGTATATTTGGAGTTTGCGTGTCTCTCTCATCATCATCATCACGGTAGCTAGGAGATGTTAACTACCTCGCCCGGTACGCAGGAGGTCGTGGGTTCGATCCCGACTCCTGTTCTATATTTGGAGACTGCGTGTCCCTCTCTCTCTCTCCCCGTGGCCGCGTGCGTTTAGAGCATTTACGAGGGACACGACACACAGGCGACGATGAACTGTTCCCCGCGACTCCTGACGGCAGCTGTCCTGCTTGACCACCCGAATGTGACCATTTCAAACTGTTGGTCTGCATCTACATCAGCCGTCGTTCGACCAAAGATGAAGAGATGCTGCTGCTGTGCACAGTCCCACGTGGCCCACTGAGTTCTCGAGGTAGTCAACGTCTCCTCGCCAATCCGCGGAGGACAATGTCCACGATGCCATCAATAGGCCCCAGGGCTCAGGGTTGAATTTCATCTCAGGGTTTTGAGACCGAATCGGTGATCGAGGGGGATGGGGGTGATGGGGGGGTTAAGGGAGGGGTCACCCTCCCCCTCTCACACCCCCCGGGAATGAATACATAATGAGGCACCTTTAAGATTCTTAAAGTTCAGCATGAATGCCCAATGGCTCATAGAGGCAGACTAAGGTGCTACTAGGATTATTAAAGAGTTGGAGAATACTGGAGGCTCATAGAGTCAGACTAAGGACACCATTAGTAATTCATGGTTCAGTTTTTTTGGTTCTTTCGGTAAAGTCATGTAGAAGGGAAATAATAATAAAATAAAACATAATACAATAAAATAACAGCGTCTTCCCGAAAAACCTGTTCTTCACCTGAGGACGGTTGCTTGCGTTGTAGCCGAAACGTCGTGAGAATGATTTTATTATTATGTTTTATTTTTTNATATTATTATTTCCCTTCTACGTGACTTTACCGAAAGAACCAAGAAGATGAATCCCTGCAGTCACGAAAGCTTTAAATCGAAATTTAATGGTTCAGTGTTAACACCGGGGACCCATAGAGCCAGACTAAGGGCATCATTAGTAATTCATGGTTCAGTGTTAACACTGGGGGCTCATAGAGCCAGACTAAAGACACCTTGAGTGGCACAGATAGATGGGCGCTTTGCGTTGTAGACGCGGTAGTGGTGGCGGTGGGGCTGGAGTCAAGGGGATAGTAGACTCATTCATAGAGACTGCAGAGGACTCGCTGGTGCTGACACACTGGCGGTGTCTGTCCTTCAAAGGCAACGTCTTGTTTGCCTTGGCCGGGCTGGTGACTTGAGCACACACACACACGCTAGGAAATACACACACACACCACGACACACACACCACACACACACACTAGGAAATACACACACACACCACACACACACACGCTAGAAAATACACACACACACACACACACCACGACACACACACACTAGGAAATACACACACACACCACTACACACACACACACACTAGGAAATACACACACACACCACACACACACACTAGGAAATACACACACACACCACTACACACACACACACTAGGAAATACACACACACACCACACACACACACTAGGAAATACACACACACACCACACACACACACACTAGGAAATACACACACACACCACACACACACACTAGGAAATACACACACACACCACACACACACACTAGGAAATACACACACATACCACACACACACACGCTAGGAAATACACACACACACCACGACACACACACACACTAGGAAATACACACACACCCACCACTACACACACACACCACACACTACGAAATGCACACACACCACGTAATACACACACACACCACTACACACACACACGCACAACACACACACACCACCACACACACACCACGCACAGACACAGACACAAAGATACATAGCACAACACAGTGCGTGTGTACTGTGCGCGCGACTCAGCAAAGAAGCCGTCTCAACACCAATACCCGCCATTCGCCACTAAGTGACGGTGACGTCACCACGGTGCCTGTGCCAGGCTAGGTGCACTGAGACCACGTGGCTCGCTGCTGCAGGAGGTCTCGGGACAGACCCAGCAGGTGCCACGGGTCGGCTGACTGAGATGACTGGTAGATGCACCACCAGCTGTACCCCCTGCTGTGCCAGCTAGGTGCAGGAGGTCTTGGGCGACCCGCAGGTGCCATGGGTCGACTGACTGAGATGACTGACAAATGCACCACCAGCTGTACCCCCTACTGTGCCAACTTGCTGATTTTAGCTGCCTGGGCTCCGCTCGTTGTTGTGAGATGCTCATCTGTCCTCTGTTGTTGTTGGAGGGTGACTTCCTCCAATGCCCAGTAGCGTTTCACGAGCCTCCTCCGCCACAGACCANTCACACTCGCAGTGTACCAACACTATCTCTTCTCGTGTCGTGCCGGCCCCCTCGACTGGTCACAACAGAATTCTTGCATGCGGGCTATGGGGCCGTCCATAAATGACGTCACGGGATTTTGACCCTCCCCCCCCCCCCTTCGACGACCCCCCCCTCAAATATGACGTCACAAAGCTCTGCCTCTCCCCCCCAAAAAAAAAACATGCTTCAAATCGCTTTAAACTATTGTCATTGTAGTGCGTATTTAATGTGGCGCTGCACTCTGATGTTGTAGGAGAAGACATTTATTAAAAAGCCCATTTAATTAAGTAGAACGTGTTGTCCATATTTATTTAAAGTTGCGCATTTTGATGTGACGTCACATTTCTCATCGTCACAAAACGTCGACCCCCCCCCCCCCCTCCCAGGTGCGTGACGTCATTTATGGACGGCCCCAATGTGACCCAGCCAACGCGGCCTTGCCTTATCGGCTGCATGGCCTTCTGTGCGAGTGCATGTGTAATAATCCTTCGGAGACGGCTTCGGAATCGGTCCTCTTTATTTTCAGACAACAGAGAGCGGCAGACTTCACAGCAGTTCCCACCGCGCACGCGGCACCCGGAGCCCCCGTACGCGCGTGGCTCTCGCCCTGTTCGTTTCCCAGTCTGCTCTCGATCGTCCTCTCTCACTCTCTCTTAATCCTTCGTCACGTGGTCCCCCAGCCAATCCTCCATGGACAGCCTTGACCATTCTCGATGGTTCCCTGTCACTCCCGGGACCACGCCCCTCATCCGGATCCCCATTAGCTGGGGCCCCGAATGGCCAGGCCAATCACTCCTGATGACATGCCGTGATCACGCCGGGCCCACGCTCCCTGTCTCAACCCTTATTGGCTACAAAGCAGGACCGGCAAGTCAATCCCCACGTGAACCCTCTATGGCTGTTATTACACATGTTATCCAGCCGAATTGCTTCAAGACAAGCAAAACTCTGGGCCAGTTTCGGCAGTGTCTGATCGGCAGTCAGGGTTGCTTGAAAGCAATGCTGGTGATTGGACAGATCTTTGCTTGTGTTCAACTTCTTTCGCACCGTACGTAGCCAATCGGAGGTACACGCTCGGGATGATTTTTAGTATAATTAAATTTTTCCAGAAAAATCGGATATTTAGGCCAAGTTCCACAATTTATTAGAATTTTTGTACACAAATGTATTACATCTTAATAACTTGCGAAATGCAGTCGTGTTTTACGTTTCACATTATTCATCACCGAATCTTTAACTCGACCATCGCGTTCCACCAGCAAAAGCAGTGATTTCAACGTGAACATTTTAATATTTTGAACCGCTTGAGCAACAAGGGGCATCACCGCGACAGCGCATTTGGCACACACGCGAGTGATGTCGCTTCCTGTGATGGCACACACGCGAGTGATGTCACTTCCTGTGATGGCACACACGCGAGTGATGTCACTTCCTGTGATGGCACACACGCGAGTGATGTCACTTCCTGTGATGGCACACACGCGAGTGATGTCACTTCCTGTGATGGCACACACGCGAGTGATGTCACTTCCTGTGATGGCACACACGCGAGTGATGTCACTTCCTGTGATGGCACACACGCGAGTGATGTCACTTCCTGTGATGGCACACACGCGAGTGATGTCACTTCCTGTGATGGCACACACGCGAGTGATGTCACTTCCTGTGATGGCACACACGCGAGTGATGTCACTTCCTGTGATGGCACACACGCGAGTGATGTCATTTCCTGTGATGGCGCACACGCGAGTGATGTCACTTCCTGTGATGGCGCACACGCGAGTGATGTCACTTCCTGTGATGGCGCACACGCGAGTGATGTCACTTCCTGTGATGGCGCACACGCGAGTGATGTCACTTCCTGTGATGGCGCACACGCGAGTGATGTCACTTCCTGTGATGGCGCACACGCGAGTGATGTCACTTCCTGTGATGGCGCACACGCGAGTGATGTCACTTCCTGTGATGGCGCACACGCGAGTGATGTCACTTCCTGTGATGGCACACACGAGTGATGTCACTTCCTGTGATGGCGCACACGAGTGATGTCACTTCCTGTAATGGCACACACACACGCGAGTGATGTCACTTCCTGTGATGGCACACACATGAGTGATGTCACTTCCTGTGATGGCGCACACGCGTGTGATGTCACTTCCTGTGATGGCACACACGAGTGATGTCACTTCCTGTGATGGCACACGCGAGTGATGTCACTTCCTGTGATGGCACACACGCAAGTGATGTCACTTCCTGTAATGGCACACACGCGAGTGATGTCACTTCCTGTGATGGCACACACGCGAGTGATGTCACTTCCTGTGATGGCACACACGCGTGTGATGTCACTTCCTGTGATGGCGCACACGCGAGTGATGTCACTTCCTGTGATGGCACACACGTGAGTGATGCCACTTCCTGTGATGGCGCACACGCGAGTGATGTCACTTCCTGTGATGGCACACACGTGAGTGATGTCACTTCCTGTGATGGCGCACACGCGAGTGATGTCACTTCCTGTGATGGCACACACGCGAGTGATGTCACTTCCTGTGATGGCGCACACGCGAGTGATGTCACTTCCTGTGATGGCGCACACGCGAGTGATGTCACTTCCTGTGATGGCGCACACGCGAGTGATGTCACTTCCTGTGATGGCGCACACGCGAGTGATGTCACTTCCTGTGATGGCGCACACACGAGTGATGTCACTTCCTGTGATGGCGCACACGAGTGATGTCACTTCCTGTAATGGCACACACACACGCGAGTGATGTCACTTCCTGTGATGGCACACACATGAGTGATGTCACTTCCTGTGATGGCGCACACGCGTGTGATGTCACTTCCTGTGATGGCACACACGAGTGATGTCACTTCCTGTGATGGCACACGCGAGTGATGTCACTTCTGTGATGGCACACACGCAAGTGATGTCACTTCCTGTGATGGCACACACGTGAGTGATGTCACTTCCTGTGATGGCACACACGCAAGTGATGTCACTTCCTGTGATGGCACACACGCGAGTGATGTCACTTCCTGTGAAGTCATCGGTTTCGTGGTCACTTCCAGTAACATCACATTTTAGTAATCAACCCAAATCAATTCGATTTTCCAGATTAAAATGTTGTTTGTTAAGTAATCTCGGCCCAATTTTTTTCTCAGATGCAATCCAAAAATTATGAAAGCATCCATCATACAGGCCTACCGAACTTCCTCTTAAACACGCAAACGTTGTCTCGACATCAACCCGTGTTGGCCCAACGTTGCAGAATGTTTACTGGACCCTGTATATGTAACAGGGGCAGCAATCGAACCGAGGTCTGTTGGTCGTATTAAGCAGTTCAAGGACCCACCATGATAAGGGTTCTTCTTACAGCACACAGCCACGCGATTCAACACACAAAAAAAAGATCACCTGTGTAGCCTACTGCACCAGGTACTCGCTTAAGGCTGAGTCGACCTAGAGGTGGCGCAAGACCGGTTCAGATATCACTTGCCACCGATGTTGGCATTCGCCACTAAGTGGCGGTGATGTCACCACGACGCTTGTGCCAGGCCATGTGCATGTTGAGGCCACGTGAAGTGTCGAACGCCCGCTGGCACGGGTCGACTGAGATGACTGATGCACCGCCTGTGCCCCCTACTGTGCCAACTTGATGTGCGCGCACGCCCACACACGTACACACACGCACACACACGTACACGCGCCCACACGCACACACACACGCGTACACACACACAAAGTGTGCACACACACGTACACACACACACACACACGTACACGCGCCCACACGCACACACACACGCGTACACACACACAAATATGTGCACACACATGTACACACACACACAAAGTGTCACACACACGTACACACACACACATGGACACTCACACGCGTACGCACACACAAATGTGGCACACACACGTACACACACACGTACACACACACACGCACACACAGACACACACACAGACACACACACACGTCACACACACAGACATCTTCATTTCAACCAATCCACATCATCGTCGCTTCTTCATCATCTCCGAACAGCGGAGGTGGTCCAGGCTTGTCAACGGGACTCTGAAAGAAACCACGAACACGATCGCTCGTTACTGCGTGTCAAGCCCCTGCACAGNAGCGGGTAACGGTCGGCAGCAGCGCTGCCCGACTTTCCTCTTCCGGGGCCGGCCTTGAAACCAGGGGCGGTTTCTTCATTAGGGCGATTGGGCGACGCACCACCAATATCATTGAACCACAGAGTCACGCTAGCCGTCACTGTCAGCCTCTGGATATAGTCCAATCAGCGTCATGTCACGTTCTGTGGAGTACCGCCTCTTCTTGGGCGATTTCACTCCGGCTGAGAATCGCCCGAGTGGCCCCATAGACTTACATTCAAAGATGTTTTTTTTCGAACGGCGGGCGCTGCAATGCATTCTCTATGGCTTCCGGGAGGGCTCGCACTAACGTGCTTAAGTCATCATACGTAAGCACGTTTCATCCAACAATATTATTTGTCGCCACCTAGTGGAATCTTTAATAAAATAAACTGAGTGGATTGTAATAATTGTGAGTATAGAAACAAACAAGATGTATTGTAAGAGTCACTCTATTTTTCATTAATATTAAAGAAGTGAAGTTGCCTTTACATGCTTAAGCTGTTAATTTATCCATTGCATGGGTGGACCTTATCCTTATCAATCATTCAGACATTTGCCCCCCTGAGAGATTTTGCAGGAGCCGCCACTGCTTGAAACGCTGGGGGGAGTGGGGGGGGGGGCAAGATTCTTAAACCACCCCAACTCCCCCCCCCCNGTGTTATAACGGTGTGTTCTGTTATAACGGTGTGTTCTGTTATAACGGTGTGTTTTGCGTTATAACGGTGTGTGTGTTATAATGGTGTGTTCTGTGTTATAACGGTGTGTTCTGTGTTATAACGGTGTGTTCTGTGTTATAACGGTGTGTTCTGTTATAACGGTGTGTTCTGCGTTATAACGGTGTGTTCTATGTTATAACGGTGTGTTCTGCGTTATAACGGTGTGTTCTGTTATAACGGTGTGTTCTGTTATAACGGTGTGTTCTGCGTTATAACGGTGTGTTCTATGTTATAACGGTGTGTTGCGTTATAACGGTGTGTTGCGTTATAACGGTGTGTTGCGTTATAACGGTGTGTTCTGTGTTATAATGGTGTTCTGTGTTATAACGGTGTGTTCTGTTATAACGGTGTGTTCTGTTATAACGGTGTGTTCTGCGTTATAACGGTGTGTTGCGTTATAACGGTGTGTTGCGTTATAACGGTGTGTTCTGTGTTATAATGGTGTTCTGTGTTATAACGGTGTGTTCTGTTATAACGGTGTGTTCTGTTATAACGGTGTGTTCTGCGTTATAACGGTGTGTTGCGTTATAACGGTGTGTTGCGTTTACGGTGTGTTGCGTTATAACGGTGTCTTCTGTGTTATAACGGTGTGTTCTGTGTTATAATGGTGTGTTCTGTGTTATAACGGTGTGTTCTGTGTTATAACGGTGTGTTGCGTTATAACGGTGTGTTCTGTGTTATAACGGTGTGTTCTGCGTTATAACGGTGTGTTCTGTGTTATAACGGTGTGTTGCGTTATAACGGGGTGTTCTGTGTTATAACGGTGTGTGAACACCGCCGCACGTTCAGCGAGGGACTGGCATCGCTTGCGTTATAACGGTGTGTTCTGTGTTATAATGGTGTTCTGTGTTATAACGGTGTGTTCTGTTATAACGGTGTGTTCTGTTATAACGGTGTGTTCTGCGTTATAACGGTGTGTTGCGTTATAACGGTGTGTTGCGTTATAACGGTGTGTTGCGTTATAACGGTGTCGTCTGTGTTATAACGGTGTGTTCTGTGTTATAATGGTGTGTTCTGTGTTATAACGGTGTGTTCTGTGTTATAACGGTGTGTTGCGTTATAACGGTGTGTTCTGTGTTATAACGGTGTGTTCTGCGTTATAACGGTGTGTTCTGTGTTATAACGGTGTGTTGCGTTATAACGGGGTGTTCTGTGTTATAACGGTGTGTGAACACCGCCGCACGTTCAGCGAGGGACTGGCATCGCTTGGCCTACTCTTCCACGGCGACACTCACTCCGCTGTCGTCGCGCGAAACCTTCTTGTCGGGCGCCTCGTATGAGAAGAGGTTTCCATCTTCCTGCACCTCATCATCATCCTCCTCATCTCCCGCGGAAGATGGTGGCTGCCTGAGTCACACACAAAGACAAAGATGCCCGTGTAGCCTTACATAGACTGTTGGGGCAAGGGTTGAGTCTACAGGCAAGTGTTGAGTCTCTATGGGCAGTGTTGAGTCTATGGGCAGTGTTGAGTCTATGGGCAGTGTTGAGTCTCTATGGGCAGTGTTGAGTCTATGGGCAGCGTTGAGTCTATGGGCAGTGTTGAGTCTATGGCAGTGTTGAGTCTATGGGTAGTGTTTAGTCTATGGGTAGTGTTGAGTCTATGGACAGTGTTGAGTCTATGGGCAGTGTTGAGTCTATGGGCAGTGTTGAGTCTATGGGCAGTGTTGAGTCTATGGGCAGTGTTGAGTCTATGGCAGTGTTGAGTCTATGGGCAGTGTTGAGTCTATGGGTAGTGTTGAGTCTGTGGGTAGTGTTGAGTCTATGGGCAGTGTTGAGTCTGTGGGTAGTGTTGAGTCTATGGGCAGTGTTGAGTCTATGGGCAGTGTTGAGTCTATGGGCAGTGTTGAGTCTATGGGCAGTGTTGAGTCTGTGGGTAGTGTTGAGTCTGTGGGTAGTGTTGAGTCTATGGGCAGTGTGAGTCTGTGGGTAGTGTTGAGTCTATGGGCAGTGTTGAGTCTATGGGCAGTGTTGAGTCTATGGGCAGTGTTGAGTCTATGGGCAGTGTTGAGTCTGTGGGTAGTGTTGAGTCTGTGGGTAGTGTTGAGTCTATGGTAGTGTTGAATCTGTGGGTAGTGTTGAGTCTATGGGCAGTGTTGAGTCTATGGGCAGTGTTGAGTCTATGGGTAGTGTTGAGTCTGTGGGTAGTGTTGAGTCTATGGGCAGTGTTGAGTCTGTGGGTAGTGTTGAGTCTATGGGCAGTGTTGAGTCTATGGGCAGTGTTGAGTCTATTGGCAGTGTTGAGTCTATGGGCAGTGTTGAGTCTGTGGGTAGTGTTGAGTCTGTGGGTAGTGTTGAGTCTATGGGTAGTGTTAGTCTGTGGGTAGTGTTGAGTCTATGGGCAGTGTTGAGTCTATGGGTAGTGTTGAGTCTATGGGTAGTGTTGAGTCTGTGGGTAGTGTTGAGTCTATGGGCAGTGTTGAGTCTATGGGCAGTGTTGAGTCTATGGGCAGTGTTGAGTCTATGGGTAGTGTTGAGTCTACGGGCAGTGTGAGTCTATGGGTAGTGTTGAGTCTATGGGCAGTGTTGAGTCTATGGGTAGTGTTGAGTCTATGGGCAGTGTTGAGTCTATGGGTAGTGTTGAGTCTATGGGCAGTGTTGAGTCTATGGGTAGTGTTGAGTCTATGGGTAGTGTTGATCTATGGGTAGTGTTGAGTCTATGGGCAGTGTTGAGTCTATGGGTAGTGTTAATCTATGGACAGTGTTGAGTCTATGGGCAGTGTTGAGTCTATGGGTATTGTTGAGTCTATGGGTAGTGTTGAGTCTATGGGTAGTGTTGAGTCTATGGGATAGTGTTTAGTCTATGGGTAGTGTTGAGTCTATGGGCAGTGTTGAGTCTATGGACAGTGTTGAGTCTATGGTGTAGTGTTGAGTCTATGGTGCAGTGTTGAGTCTATGGGTAGTGTTGAGTCTATGGGCAGTGTTGAGTCTATGGTGTAGTGTTGAGTCTATGGGTAGTGTTGAGTCTATGGGTAGTGTTGAGTCTATGGACAGTGTTGAGTCTATGGGCAGTGTTAGTCTATGGGTAGTGTTGAGTCTATGGTGCAGTGTTGAGTCTATGGGTAGTGTTGAGTCTATGGGCAGTGTTGAGTCTATGGGTAGTGTTGAGTCTATGGTGCAGTGTTGAGTCTATGGTGTAGTGTTGAGTCTATGGGCAGTGTTGAGTCTATGGGTAGTGTTGAGTCTATGAACAGTGTTGAGTCTATGGGCAGTGTTTAGTCTATGGGTAGTGTTGAGTCTATGGTGCAGTGTTGAGTCTATGGGTAGTGTTGAGTCTATCGGCAGTGTTGAGTCTATGGACAGTGTTGAGTCTATGGTGCTAGTGTTGAGTCTATGGGTAGTGTTAGTCTATGGTGCAGTGTTGAGTCTACGGGCAGTGTTGAGTCTATGGGCAGTGTTGAGTCTATGGGTAGTGTTGAGTCTATGGGCAGTGTTGAGTCTATGGGTAGTGTTGAGTCTATGGGCAGTGTTGAGTCTATGGGCAGTGTTGAGTCTATGGGCAGTATTGAGTCTATGGGTAGTGTTGAGTCAATCTTGGGTCTCAAAGAGACGCTCGAAACATTCCGGCTTACTGCGGCATTCCGGCAACGCTCGTCGGCCGCTCGGGAACGCCGCTCCCCGCCTCCTCCCCAGCTGCCACCGTCACCGCCACCACCACCGTGGCGGCGGTGGTGGTGTTGGTGGTGGTGACAGTGGTGGCGGTGTTGGTGGTGGTGACGGTGACGTCACATTCTCTCTCCGCTGCGGTCGGTTCCGAGGCTCCGTCTCCCGGCGACGGCGGTGCCTCCACCTCTTCCACCTCCACCTCCTTCACCTGCTCCACCTCCTCCAACTCCTCCACCTCCTCCACCTCCACCACCTTCACCTCCTCCACCACCTTCACCTCCTCCACCTCCTCCACCTCCTCCACTGCCGACGTCGTCGCAACGGACAGTGGAGCCGCGTCTTCGCGAGGCCGCGAGGCTCCGTTGGCGACGTCACCGCTGGCGTTGGTGCCCCCATCCCGGGCCCTTGGGGTTGGCACGGCGGGCGGTCGGGAGCGGTGTCCGACGTTTCGGGCTCGGAGGCCGGAACGGCGGCGGCGCGGCGGCGGAGGAGGAGGAATCGGAGACGCCGCGTTCGTCCGGCGACTCGGAACCGCTCACGAGGCTGAGGGTCGTGGCCTTGTATTGTCACGCACGCACGCACACACGTGTGTGTACACGCACACACACACGCACACACGCACACATGTGTGTGTACACGCACACACACACACGCACACGTGTGTACACGTACACACACACACACGCACACGTGTGTACACGCACACACACACACACACANGCACACGTGTGTGTACACGCACACACACATACACACGCACACGTGTGTACACGCACACACACACACGCACACGTGTGTACACGCACACACACACACGCACACGTGTGTACACGCACACACACGCACGACACACAGAGAACACGACACGGGGATCTGAAGGCATCTGTCAAAAGTGTGGCTGTGTGTGCAAGTGTGTGGTCATCGTGTGCCTGTGTGTGTGGCTGTGTGTGTGTGTGGCTGTGTGTGTGTGCCTGTGTGTGTGGCTGTGTGTGTGGTGGCTGTGTGTGTGTGCCTGTGTGTGGCTGTGTGTGTGTGTGCTGTGTGTGTGTGCCTGTGTGTGGCTGCGTGTGTGTGTGGCAGTGTGTGTTTGGCTGTGTGTGTGTGCCTGTGTGTGGCTGTGTTGTGGCTGTGTGTGTGTGCGTGTGGCTGTGTGTGTGGCTGTGTGTGTGCCTGTGTGTGGCTGTGTGTGTGTGTGTGGCAGTGTGTGTTTGGCTGTGTGTGTGTGCCTGTGTGTGGGTGTGTGTGTGTGTGGCTGTGTGTGGCTGTGTGTGTGCCTGTGTGTGGCTTTATTTGTGAGAAGCGGTGGTGCAGCGGTCAGCGCGCATAGCGATTATCTGAACTGGTCCTGGGCTTCCCCTAGGTCGACTCAGCCTTAAATGAGTGCGGTGTGTAAAACATCGCCACTGGGGAGACAAAGGCGGCCGGGCGTGGTGCTGGCCCCCCACCCCTCGTGTGCCGTGCCGGCCTTCATAGCCGCTGCTCGCTAACAGCACTTGCCCGACAGTCTGTTAAGGCTACACGGGGTTTGCCTCTGTGGCACCTTGATTTGTTCATGACGGTGCGAGGATCATGCGGCCGCGTACGTCCCCTCCAGGGTGAACTCGGAGCGCAGAGAGCGGAACACCCCGTTCATCACCTTCTTCACCTGCACAGGTGAACGTACACACACACACGCACACACGCGCGCGCACGCAGGTGAACGTACACACACACACACGTACACACGCGCACGCACGCACGCAGGTGAACGTACACACACACACACGTACACACGCGCACGCACGCAGATGAACGTACACACACACACGTACACACGCGCACGCACACAGGTGAACGTACACACACACGTACACACGCGCGCAGGTGAACACACACGCAGAGATGAATACACACACACACGCAGAGATGAACACACACACACAGGTGAACACACACGCAGAGATGAACACACACACAGGTGAACACACACACACACAGGTGAACACACGCAGACACACACACAGGTGAACACACGTACAGATGAACACACACACACAGGTGAACACACGGAGACATGAACACACACTCATACAGGTGAACACACACGCAGAGATGAACACACACACAGGTGAGCACACACACACACAGGTGAACACACACACAGAACACACACACACAGATGAACACACACACAGATGAACACACACAGGTGAACACACGNACAGATGAACACACACACACAGGTGAACACACACACAGGTGAACACACACACAGGTGAACACACACACACACAGGTGAACACACGTACAGATGAACACACACACACAAGTGAACACACGGAGACATGAACACACACACAGGTGAACACACACGCAGAGATGAACACACACACAGGTGAGCACACACACACACAGGTGAACACACACACAGATGAACACACACACATGACACACACAGATGAACACACACACAGGTGAACACACACACAGATGAACACACACACAGGTGAACACACACATGAACACACACACACACAGGTGAACACACATACAGATGAACACACAAGTGAACACACGGAGAGATGAACACACACACACACAGGTGAACACACACACAGGTGAACACACACACACAGGTGAACACACACACAGATGAACACACACACAGGTGAACACACACGCAGAGATGAACACAAACACACAGGTGAACACACGGAGACATGAACACACACACACAGGTGAACACACGTACAGATGAACACACACAAGTGAACACACAGACATGAACACACACACACACAGGTGAACACACACACACAGGTGAACACACACACAGGTGAACACACACACAGGTGAACACACACCTCGGCGAGGGTGTCCGTGCTGCCGGCCTCCTGCTGCTGTTGCCGCTGGGCGTCCGCCGCCGTGAGGGCGAGCCGCGCTTCAAACTCGCGACGCATCTCCGCCGCTTTCAGCCGCAGGCCCGAGTACTGCAAAGACAAAGGTGCCCCACACACCGTGTAGCCTTAAGCAGACCGCTGGGGCAAGTGCTGTTCGCAGAGTAGCGGTGAAAGCCCGGCGCACGAGGGGGGGGGGGGGTGGTGGGTGGCCAGCACCACTGCAGGCGTACAAAGACAAAGATCCCCTGTGTAGCCTTGGTGGCGAGATGTTAACTACCTCGCCCAGTGCGCAGGAGATTGTGGGTTCCATCCCGGACATGAACCCCATGGTAGCTAGGAGATGTTAACTACCTCGCCTGGTGTAGAGGAGGTCGTGGGTTCAATCCTGACCCTGACGCCTGCTGCTGTATATGTGGAGTTTGCGTGTCTCTCTCTCATCATCATCACGGTGGCTAGGAGATGTTAACTACTTCGCCTGGTCTCCCCAGTGGCGATGTTCATCGCACACCATACTAGGTACTTCTTTGAGTCGACCAACGGAAGGCCGCGGACCGGTTCTGATAATCGCCACTGGCGCTGGTGGTCGTGAGCGGGAATCGAACTTGGGTCGCCGGGTTGATAGCGCAGCTTGGCGCTGACCACTAACACTGTGACGGGATCTTTAAAGCCTGCTGAGAAGCAGGCGGCACGTGTGGTAGTAGTAGTACTGTAGTAGTAGTCCCAGCAGCGGCATTTTTGGTTAATAAACACCGCAGCACTAACCAGGGCGGTCTGCCGGATTCGAACTGCGAATCTTTTGCAGACCGGCGGTGATAACGACGAAGATGCAGCAGCGGAATTGCATTGTACGAAATACTGCTGATGGCAAACATAAAGCTGCTTCTGCCGCTGATTATGATGATGATGCTGATGATGATGATGCTGCTGCTGATGCTGCTGATAATACTGCTGCTGATGCTGCTGCTGATGATGATGATGCTGTTGCTGATAATGATAATGCATCTGCTGCTGCTGCTGATGATGATGATGATTACCTTCTCTTGCCACAGCCGGGCCTCTTGATTCTCCGATTCGGCCGATCGCTCGCTCAACTCGTCCCGCTGCAGAGGGACGACAAAGATACGAAGCTCCCTCTGCGTCCACTCCGAATGATCCCCAACCCCCACTTAGACAGCCTCCTCCTCCTCCAAGTAACTAAGTTAGCACATCGGCAGTGGAGAGGCAACATCGGTGATGATGATGATGACGACGATGACGATGATTTGAGCGAGCGGCTGTAATCAAGCTTATTTTGCTGCTATATGAATGTCATGCCTGTCAACCCCTTATCAATGCCCGACCTTATCACAGAACAACTCAAAACCTTAGTGGTCACCCCGTGCCCCTCATAAATATCAACGTTCACCCCACAAAGTCCCATCACAAGGGAGAAACACAAACATAATAGAATTATATTTTTGTGCCCGTATCGCAACGGCTGTAGGACAGAGGTCGCAACCGAGTACCCGATACCCGTACCCTACCCGATACCCGGCTACCCGTACCCAGCCGGGTACGGGTACGGGTAGCCGTTTGTGACCCTGGTGCGGCCGGGTATGGGTAGGCCGTGAGTCACTGGTGAGTCACCGTTTGTCACTCGTTTCGGGTAGGGTACGGGTACGGGTAGGGAACGGCTACCCGTACCCGGCCGGGTACGGGTACCCATTTGCGACCCTGGTGCGGCCGGGTATGGGTAGGCCGTGAGTCACTGGTGAGTAACCGTTTGTCACTCGTTTCGGGTAGGGTACGGGTACAGGTAGGGAACGGCTACCCGTACCCGGCCGGGTATGGGTACGGGTACCCATTTCCGACCCTGGTGCGGCCGGGTACGGGTACGGGTAAGGAATCAAAACCCGTGTGCGACCTCTGCTGTAGGACCAGAAAACTCAATTTCCCTGCACAAGAAAGAATATTGGGGTGAACCAAGATGGGTTGACATGGGTGTGGATATTCCACGCGACAAGGCCACTTTGTTGAGCCGATATAATTTGTGGTGGGACCGGTGGCTTCTGAAAAGAAAAGTTGACACCTCAGTGGGGCTTTGCCCGGTAGGAATGGGGATGTTTTAGCGTTGAGTTGGCATGTTTCAAAATATGCACAATCGGTTTTACCCGTTCTGGCAATTTTAAAATAAAAGGTTTATGTTTAACGTTTTAAAATCTCAACACGTGTTTCATTGCCGGAAAGGGCAAAACCTGTTTGTAGATTTGTTTTTTGGGTGATTTGTTTACATTTATTGTACTTTGCACTGCTATCGTGTTTGTGTGAATTGTGTTTGTGTTGTATTGTGTTTGTGTTGTATTGTGTGAATCGTGTTTGTGTGAATTGTGTTTGTGTTGTATTGTGTTTGTGTTGTATTGTGTGAATCGTGTTTGTGTTGTATTGTGTTTGTGTTGTATTGTGTTTGTGTTGTATTGTGTTTGTGTTGTATTGTGTGAATCGTGTTTGTGTGAATTGTGTTTGTGTTGTGTTTGTGTGAATTGTGTTTGTGTTGTGTTGTGCTTGTGTGAATTGTGTTTGTGTGAATTGTGTTTGTGTTGTATTGTGTTTGTGTTGTATTGTGTGAATCGTGTTTGTGTGAATTGTGTTTGTGTTGTGTTTGTGTGTTGTGTTTGTGTTGTGTTTGTGTGAATTGTGTTTGTGTTGTGTTGTGTGAATTGTGTTTGTGTGAATCGTGTTTGTGTGAATCGTGTTTGTGTGAATTGTGTTCGTGTGAATTGTGTTGTGTGAATTGTGTTTGTGTGAATCGTGTTTGTGTAAATTGTGTTTGTGTGAATTGTGTTTGTGTGAATTGTGTTTGTGTTGCGTTTGTGTGAATCGTGTTTGCTGTTGGGACCTTCTGACCCTATACCCCCCTACTGGACATCTGTGGGAAACAAAAGAGGATTCCTCCTCCCACAGTACTACGTCAACATTCTGATTCCCAAATCTGTACCTCGGTCTGGAAGCGAGCGGCCTTTTCCAGGAGGTCGTCCCTCTCTCTCCGCAGGGCGTCTCTCTCCGCCTGGAGCTTCTGCAGGGAGGCCGCCTGTTGCTCCTCCAACTCTGCACGCAGCGCAGACAGCTGAGACAAACACAGGCAGAGACAAAGGTTGTCCCACGCCGCCGTGTAGCCTCAACAGAGGGACGGGGCAAGTGCTGTTAGCAGCGAGTAGCAGCTACCCATAGACTCAACACTGTCCATAGACTCAACACTACCCATAGACTAACACTGCCCATAGACTCAACACTGCCCATAGACTAACACTGCCCATATACTCAACACTGCCCATATACTCAACACTGCCCATAGACTCAACACTGCCCATAGACTCAACACTACCCATAGACTCAACACTACCCATAGACTCAACACTACCTATAGACTCAACACTGCCCATAGACTCAACACTGCCCATAGACTCAACACTGCCCGTAGACTCAACACTGCCCATAGACTCAACACTGCCCATAGACTCAACACTGCCCGTAGACTCAACACTGCCCATAGACTAACACTGCCCATAGACTCAACACTGCCCATAGACTCAACACTGCCCATAGACTAACACTGCCCATAGACTCAACACTGCCCATAGACTCAACACTGCCCATAGACTCAACACTGCCCATAGACTCAACACTGCCCACAGACTAACACTGCCCATAGACTCAACACTGCCCATAGACTCAACACTGCCCATAGACTCAACACTGCCCATAGACTCAACACTACCCATAGACTCAACACTGCCCATAGACTCAACACTACCCATAGACTCAACACTACCCATAGACTCAACACTGCTCATAGACTCAACACTGCCATAGACTCAACACTGCCCATAGATTCAACACTGCCCATAGACTCAACACTGCCCATAGACTCAACACTGCCCATAGACTCAACACTGCCCATAGATTCAACACTGCTCATAGACTCAACACTGCTCATAGACTCAACACTGCTCATAGACTCAACACTGCCCATAGATTCAACACTGCCCATAGACTCAACACTGCCCATAGACTCAACACTACCCATAGACTCAACACTGTCCGCACTGTGGCACACGAGGACGGTGGGTGGCCAGCGCCACGCCCGGCCGCCTTTGTCTCCCCAGTGGCGATGTTCACTACTCACCGCACCAGCTACTCGATTGAGTCGACCAATGTGAGGCCCAGGACCGGTTCAGATACCCACCGAAGCTCCCGTTATACCTTCACCCCGACCCCCGTGACCCCCGCGACCCCCGCGACCCCCGTGACCCCCGCGACCCCCCCCCGGTGCCACCTGCTGGGTTTGGGGCCCCTCTGCAGCTGCTCCCGGAGCGCGAGCAGCTGGCGTCGTGCGCCAGCCGCAGCTCCTCGCACCGGCGCTCGTCGTCGTCGGCGCGGCGCCGCTCGCGCTCCAGCGAGGCCTGCGCCACGCGCAGAGGCAGAGGTCACGGGGAGAGGGGACGGGAGACGCGGGAGAGACACGGGGGACGCGGGGAGACACACGGGGAGACACACGGGAGACGACACACGGGGAGAAGACACACGGGGAGACGCGGGGAGACACAAGGGGGAGACGCGGGGGAGACGCGGGGAGACACATGGGAGACGCGGGGAGACACGCGGGGGGAGAGACGCGGGGAGAGATACGGGGAGAGACGCGGGGAGACAGATGGGGAGACACACGGGGAGACGCAGGGAGATGCATGGGAGACACAGGGCACACACGGGGAGACACGGGGGACAAACGAGGAGACGCACGGTGGGACAAACATGGGGAGACACACGGGGAGACACACGGGGGAGACACGGGGAGACACACGGGGAGACACGGGGAGACACACGGGAGACACACGTGGGGAGACGCACAGAGAGACGCGGGAGGAGACGTGGGGAGACACACGGGGAGACACACGGGGGAGACACGTGGGGAGACGCACAGAGAGACGCGGGGGGAGACGTGGGGAGACACACGGGGACACGCAGGGAGATGCAGGGAGACACACGGTGGGACAAACATGGAAAGACACACGGGGAGGGGGGGGGGGGGGTGGGGTCACCTTTTCGACGGCCGCCTTGCTGTCACGGAGCTCTCCGACCTCCTGCTGCAGCGTCTGCGTGCCGAGCCGCGTCTCGTGGAGCTGAGCTCGCTCGCACCGCAGCGCCTCCTGGAGCGGCGCAGCTCCTCCCGCACAGCTGGGCAACAGCAGCAGCAGGAGCAGCAGCAGCAGTAGCAGCAGCAGGAGCAGCAGCAGCAGCAGTAGTAGTAGCAGCAGCAGCAGCAGTAGTAGCAGCAGTAGCAGCAGCAGTAGCAGCAGTAGTAGTAGCAGCAGGAGCAGCAGCAGCAGTAGTAGCAGCAGCAGTAGCAGCAGTAGTAGCAGCAGCAGTAGTAGCAGCAGCAGTAGTAGCAGCAGCAGTAGTAGCAGCAACAGCAGCAATATCCGCAGCAGCAGCAGCAGCGGCAGCAGCAGCAGCAGCAGTAGTAGCAGCAGCAGCAGCAATATCCGCAGCAGCAGCAGCAGCGGCAGCAGCAGCAGCAGTAGTAGCAGCAGCGTCATCAACTCCATTGTCGTCATCATCGTCATCAACTCCATCCTCGCCATCCTCGTCATCATCGTCATCATCGTCATCATCGTCATCAACTCTACCGTCATCATCGTCGTCATCAGCTCCATCGTCATCATCGTCATCAATTCCACTGTCTCCACGCGACCACCACCCCCCCCCCCCCCCAGGGCCGGGGCGACCTCCTCACCGCTCAGCTGCTCCCCCAGCTCCACCACCTCCGCCCCCGTGCCGCCGCCTCCGCCTGGGCTCCCTGCAGGCGGCCGTCCGCCTCCTGCTGCTGCGAGCGGCTGGCAGCCAGCTGCCCCTGGGCACCCGTCAGCTGGGCAGTCACCTGGGCCAGCGCCTCCGTGAGCCGGCCTGGGACGCGAGGAGGGAGGGGGGAGGTGGAAGGGGGAGGAGGAGGGAAGAGGAAGAGGAGGAGGGAGGAGGAGGAGGAAGGAAGAGGGGGAGGAGGAGGGAGGAGGGAGGAGGAGGGGGAAGAGGAGGAGGAGGGAGGAGGAGGAGGAGGAGGGGATGGAGGAGGGAGGGGGAAGAGGAGGAGGAGGAGGGGGGAGGGAGGAGGAAGGAAGAGGAGGAGGGAGGAGGAGGAGGAGGAGGAGGAGGAGGAGGGGNAGGAGGGGGAAGAGGAAGAGGGAGGAGGGAGGAGGAGGGAGGAGGGGGAAGAGGAAGAGGGAGGAGGAGGAGGGAGGAGGAAGGAAGAGGGGGAGGAGGAGGAGGGAGGAGGAGGAGGGGNAAGAGGAGGAGGAGGAGGGAGGAGGGAGGAGAAGAGGAAGAGGGAGGAGGGAGGAGGAGGGGGGAGGAGGAAGGAGGAGGGGATGGAGGAGGGAGGGGGGAGGAGCGAGGAGGGAGAAGGGAGGAGGGAGGAGGAAGAGGGGGAGGAAGAGGGGGATGGGGAGACGGAGGAGGAGGAAGGGGGGAGGACGGAGGCAGGAGAAGAGGAAGAGGAGGAGGGAGGAGGAGGGGATGGAGGAGGTAGAAGGGAGGAGGGAGGAGGAGGGAGGAGAAGGAGGAGGAGAAGGAGGAGGAGGAGGAAGAGGGAGGGAAGAGGGGGGAGGGGGGAGGAGGAGGAGGCAGCAGCGTTGAGCCTCCTGGAAGAACGACACACAAATCGCGACTCTGCATCGGCGGAGTCCCCGTTGCGCCCCTTAATGTTGTGTCGCCGGTAACCGCACGGGGGAAGAAAATCGGTAATTACCGGTTGCCGCACGCATCGAAACGTCTGGGTCGGAAACCAAAAGACGTGAAAAGTTATTTATTTATTTATCTATATTTACTTATTTTTACCAGTAAGGCCTCACTGAGCTGCTACGTAGCTCTTTATCAGACGCGACGTCATCGTCATCATCATCGTCATCATCGTCATCGTCGTCATCATCATCGTCGTCATCGTCGTCGTCATCGTCGTCGTCGTCGTCGTCGTCATCGTCGTCATCATCATCGTCATCATCATCGTCATCATCATCGTCATCATCATCGTCATCATCATCGTCATCGTCGTCGTCATCGTCGTATTCATCGTCGTCGTCGTCATCGTCGTCATCATCGTCAACGTCGCGTGGAGATTTACAGCAGCGGCCAAATACTCTGACCCGGTGAAAATTCCACGTGACCACGGAGGAGAGAGAGACACGCAAACTCCAAATATACAGCAGCAGGCGTCAGGGTCGGGATCGAACTCACGACCTCCTGTATACCAGGCGAGGTAGTTAACATCTCCTAGCCACTGTGATGATGATGAGAGAGAGAGAGAGACACGCAAACTCCAAATATACAGCAGGCGTCAGGGTCGGATCGAACCCACGACCTCCTTCACACCAGGCGAGGTAGTTAACATCTCCTAGCCACCGTGATGATGATGAGAGAGACACGCAAACTCCAAATATACAGCAGCAGGCATCAGGGTCGGATTGAACCCACGACCTCCTGTACACCAGGCGAGGTAGTTAACATCTCCTAGCCACCGTGATGATGATGAGAGAGAGAGAGNCGCGCAAACTCCAAATATACAGCAGCAGGCGTCAGGGTCGGAATCGAACCCACGACCTCCTGTATACCAGGCGAGGTAGTTAACATCTCCTAGCCACCGTGATGATGAGAGAGACACGCAAACTCCAAATATACAGCAGCAGGCGTCAGGGTCGGGATCGAACCCACGACCTCCTGCATACCAGGCGAGGTAGTTAACATCTCCTAGCCACCGTGATGATGATGAGAGAGAGACACGCAAACTCCAAATATACAGCAGCAGGCGTCAGGGTCGGGATCGAACCCACGACCTCCTGCATACCAGGCGAGGTAGTCAACATCTCCTAGCCACCGTGATGGTTTGTCTCACCTGTGCGTGGGACACCTGCGGTGCGGGCGCATGAGCCGAGAGAGAGAGAGACAGGGGGAGAGAGAGTCATCATTATCGGAGGCGATGCCCGTGTGGTACAACGTGGCGGAGGAGGAGGAGGTGGGGAGGGGAGGAGGAGGGAGGGGGGAGGGGGAGGGGGGAGGGTGGAGGGTGGGGGGCTTCGGTGATACGGTTATGGTGGTAAGGAATGATACGGTTAGGATGTGAGGAGTGATATGGTTGGGTGAGGGGTGATACGGACAAAGTAAGGAGTCAGTTTCACACGTAGCAGGCTTTCGCGACCAATATTATTAATAATCAACGTTTTTGGGTTTAGATCGCGTTATTTATAAATGTGTCGTAACCCTCCACCACCCATTCTGGCGAATTGCCTGATGATGCTGGATGCAATTACCAGCGAAATGTCGTGCTACTCAAATTGTAAATGTTGTGGTTTCACGCTTCGACACACCGGTTGGCTAAAGCAGCGAACTATTTGTCTTTTGTCAACGTGACACTTTTTTACCGATTGGCCGTGTCGGGTGGTGGAGGTTACGACACATTTATAAATAGCGCGATCTGACCCCAAAAACGTTCATTATGAAGAGTAAGGAGTGATACGGACAGAGTAAGGAGTGATACGATAAGGGTGATGAGTGATACGAACAGGGTTAGGAGTGATACGGACAGGGTGATGAGTGATACGGACAGGGTTAGGAGTGATACGGACAGGGTGACGAGTGATACGGACAGGGTGATGAGTGATACGGACAGGGTGATGAGTGATACGGATAGGGTGATGAGTGATACGGACAGGGTTAGGAGTGATACGGACAGAGTGATGAGTGATACGAACAGGGTGATGAGTGATACGGACAGGGTGATGAGTGATACGGATAGGGTGATGAGTGATACGGACAGGGTTAGGAGTGATACGGCCAGGGTGATGAGTGATACGGACAGGGTGATGAGTGATACGGACTGGGTGATGAGTGATACGGACTGGGTGATGAGTGATACGGACAGGGTTAGGAGTGATACGGACAGGGTGATGAGTGATACGGACTGGGTGATGAGTGATACGGACTGGGTGATGAGTGATACGGACTGGGTGATGAGTGATACGGACAGGGTGATGAGTGATACGGACAGGGTGATGAGTGATACGGACAGGGTTAGGAGTGATACGGACAGGGTGATGAGTGATACGGACATGGTGATGAGTGATACGGACAGGGTGATGAGTGATACGGACAGGGTTAGGAGTGATACGGACAGGGTGATGAGTGATACGGACAGGGTGATGAGTGATACGGACAGGGTGATGAGTGATACGGACTGGGTGATGAGTGATACGGACAGGGTGAGGAGTGATACGGACAGGGTGACGAGTGATACGGACAGGGTGATGAGTGATACGGACAGGGTGATGAGTGATACGGACAGGGTGATGAGTGATACGGACAGGGTGACGAGTGATACGGACAGGGTGATGAGTGATACGGACAGGGTGATGAGTGATACGGACAGGGTGATGAGTGATACGGACAGGGTGATGAGTGATACGGACAGGGTGACGAGTGATACGGACTGGGTGATGAGTGATACGGACAGGGTGATGAGTGATACGGACTGGGTGATGAGTGATACGGACAGGGTGATGAGTGATACGGACTGGGTGATGAGTGATACGGACTGGGTGATGAGTGATACGGACAGGGTGAGGAGTGATACGGACAGGGTGAGAGTGATACGGACAGGGTGATGAGTGATACGGACAGGGTGATGAGTGATACGGACAGGGTGATGAGTGATACGGACAGGGTAGAGTGATACGGACAGGTGAGAGTGATACGACGGGTGAGTGATACGGACAGGTGATGAGTGATACGGACTGGGTGATGAGTGATACGGACAGGGTGATGAGTTGGACGGGTAGGGGGAGGGGTGATACGGACTGGGTGATGAGTGATACGGACAGGGTGAGAGTGATACGGACAGGGTGAGAGTGATACGGACAGGGTGAGAGTGATACGGACAGGTGATGAGTGATACGGACAGGGTGATGAGTGATACGGACAGGGTGATGAGTGATACGGACAGGGTGACGAGTGATACGGACAGGTGAGGTGATACGGACAGGGAGAGTGATACGGACAGGGTGATGAGTGATACGGACAGGGTGATGAGTGATATGGACAGGGTGATGAGTGATACGGACAGGGTGATGAGTGATACGGACAGGGTGATGAGTGATACGGACAGGGTGACGAGTGATACGGACGGGTGATGAGTGATACGGACAGGGTGATGAGTGATACGGACAGGGTGATGAGTGATACGGACTGGGTGATGAGTGATACGGACAGGGTGATGAGTGATACGGACAGGGTGACGAGTGATACGGACAGGGTTAGGAGTGATACGGACAGGGTTAGGAGTGATACGGACAGGGTGATGAGTGATATGGACAGGGTTAGGAGTGATACGGACAGGGTGATGAGTGATACGGACAGGGTGATGAGTGATACGGACAGGGTGACGAGTGATACGGACAGGGTTAGGAGTGATACGGACAGGGTTAGGAGTGATACGGACAGGGTGATGAGTGATATGGACAGGGTTAGGAGTGATACGGACAGGGTGATGAGTGATACGGACAGGGTGATGAGTGATACGGACAGGGTGACGAGTGATACGGACAGGGTTAGGAGTGATACGGACAGGGTTAGGAGTGATACGGACAGGGTGATGAGTGATATGGACAGGTTAGGAGTGATACGGACAGGGTGATGAGTGATACGGACAGGGTGATGAGTGATATGGACAGGGTGATGAGTGATACGGACAGGGTGACGAGTGATACGGACAGGGTTAGGAGTGATACGGACAGGGTTAGGAGTGATACGGACAGGGTGATGAGTGATATGGACAGGGTTAGGAGTGATACGGACAGGGTGATGAGTGATACGGACAGGGTGATGAGTGATATGGACAGGGTGATGAGTGATACGGACAGGGTGATGAGTGATACGGACTGGGTGATGAGTGATATGGACTGGTGATGATGATACGGACAGGGTGATGAGTGATACGGACAGGGTGACCAGTGATACGGACAGGGTGACGAGTGATACGGACAGGGTGATGAGTGATACGGACAGAGTGATGAGTGATACGGACTGGGTGATGAGTGATACGGACTGGGTGATGAGTGATACGGACTGGGTGATGAGTGATACGGACAGGGTGATGAGTGATACGGACAGGGTGATGAGTGATACGGACAGGGTGATGAGTGATACGGACAGGGTGATGAGTGATACGGACAGGGTGACGAGTGATACGGACTGGGTGATGAGTGATACGGACTGGGTGATGAGTGATACGGACTGGGTGATGAGTGATACGGACAGGGTGATGAGTGATACGGACAGGGTGATGAGTGATACGGACAGGGTGATGAGTGATACGGACTGGGTGATGAGTGATACGGACAGGGTGAGGAGTGATACGGACAGGGTGACGAGTGATACGGACAGGGGTGATGAGTGATACGGACAGGGTGATGAGTGATACGGACAGGGTGAGAGTGATACGGACAGGGTTAGGAGTGATACGGACAGGGTTAGGAGTGATACGGACAGGGTGATGAGTGATATGGACAGGGTTAGGAGTGATACGGACAGGGTGATGAGTGATACGGACAGGGTGATGAGTGATATGGACAGGGTGATGAGTGATACGGACAGGGTGACGAGTGATACGGACAGGGTTAGGAGTGATACGGACAGGGTTAGGAGTGATACACAGGGTGAGAGTGATATGGACAGGGTTAGGAGTGATACGGACAGGGTGATGAGTGATACGGACAGGGTGATGAGTGATACGGACTGGGATGAGTGTACGAACAGGGTTAGGAGTGATACGGACAGGGTGATGAGTGATACGGACAGGGTGATGAGTGATACGGATAGGGTGATGAGTGATACGACAGGGTTAGGAGTGATACGGACAGAGTGATGAGTGATACGAACAGGGTGATGAGTGATACGGACAGGGTGATGAGTGATACGGATAGGGTGATGAGTGATACGGACAGGGTTAGGAGTGATACGGCCAGGGTGATGAGTGATACGGACAGGGTGATGAGTGATACGGACAGGGTGATGAGTGATACGGACAGGTGATGAGTGATACGGACAGGGTGACGAGTGATACGGACTGGGTGATGAGTGATACGGACTGGGTGATGAGTGATACGGACAGGGTGATGAGTGATACGGACAGGGTGACGAGTGATACGGAGAGGGTGACGAGTGATACGGACAGGGTGATGAGTGATACGGACAGGGTGATGAGTGATACGGACAGGGTTAGGAGTGATACGGACAGGGTTAGGAGTGATACGGACAGGGTGATGAGTGATATGGACAGGGTTAGGAGTGATACGGACAGGGTGATGAGTGATACGGACAGGGTGATGAGTGATACGGACAGGGTTAGGAGTGATACGGACAGGGTGATGAGTGATACGGACAGGGTGATGAGTGATACGGACAGGGTGATGAGTGATACGGACAGGGTTAGGAGTGATACGGACAGGGTGATGAGTGATACGGACAGGGTGATGAGTGATACGGACAGGGTTAGGAGTGATACGGACAGGGTGATGAGTGATACGGACAGGGTGATGAGTGATACGGACAGGGTTAGGAGTGATACGAACAGGGTGATGAGTGATACGGACAGGGTTAGGAGTGATATGGACAGGGTTAGGAGTGATACGGACAGGGTGATGAGTGATACGGACAGGGTGATGAGTGCTACCTTGTCTTGTTCCAGGGTGAGCACTCGCCCTTGGTTCTGTTCCGTCGTGTTCTTGAACGAGTCGTTCCTCTGCTCAAGCAGAAGATTACTCTGCTCCACATACCTGCAAACAAAGACAAAGATCCCCCCACAAGCGTGTAGCCTCAATAAGCCTGTTGGGGCAAGTGCCTTTGGCGAGTAGCAGCACAAATTTCTAGATTTCGATTTAAAGCTTTCGTGACTGCAGGGATTCATCTTCTCGGTTCTTTCGGTAAAGTCACGTAGAAGGGAAGAAATATAATAATTATTTTATTATATTATATTATTATATTATTTTATTATATTATTTTATTATGTTTTATTTTTATTATTTTATTACTTCCCTTCTACGTGACTTTACCGAAAGAACCAAGAAGATGAAACTTTTAGATTTGAAGCTTTCGTGACTGCAAGGATTCATACTCTTAGGTTTTAATTTCGGTAAAGTCATGTAGTTAAAAAAATAAATAAAAATAAAATAGTAATAAATGAAAATAACTAAATTAAATCACGACGTCATCAGGTGTACGGTAATTTTACTGGAGCAGTTACACCTGATGACGGAGGCTTGTGTTGCTTCCGAAAACGTAGTGATTTAATGTAGTTATTTTCATTTGTTATTATTGTATTCTATTATTTTACCTACGTGACTTACCGAAGAAAACCAAAGAGCAGCACAAACACACACGTGTGTAATCACGTGTGTGGTCACGCGTGTGGTCACGCGTGTAATCACGCGTGGTCACGCGTGTGGTCACGCGTGTGGTCACGCGTGTGGTCACGCGTGTAATCACGCGTGTGGTCACGCATGTGGTCACGCGTGTGGTCACGCGTGTGATCACGTGCGTGGTCACGTGCGTGGTCACGTGCGTGGTCACGTGCGTGGTCACGTGTGTGGTCACGTGTGTGATCACGTGTGTAATCACGTGTGTAGTCACGTGTGTGATCACGTGTGTAATCACGTGTGTGGTCACGTGCGTGGTCACGTGCGTGGTCACGTGCGTGGTCACGTGCGTGATCACGTGCGTGGTCACGTGCGTGGTCACGTGCGTGGTCACGTGTGTGATCACGCGTGTGGTCACGTGTGTGGTCACGACCACGGCGTGAATCGAGGACCTCTGGTTTCTCTGCAACAGGTCGCCGATCTTCTCGTTCTGCTGCTCGATCTTGCCGCTCCTCTCCAGCACCTCCTGCTTCAAGCGCTCATTCTCCTGCAAGCCCCACCGTCATAACGACAACAACAACTATTTACAACCCATTCATGGGGTAGAGTCAACCTATGTGTAACGGGTTCCGGAGACACTTGTAGAGGTAACTTCTTTATTACAATACAACACTCCAACAGTCCTGATACTCTGTTACAGCCTAGGTACACAGCCTAGCTACACAGCCTAGATACACAGCCTAGATACTCTAGATACTCTACTCTGGCTACGCTCTGGACTCGCCCTCACAAGGTCGTAGAGTCGGGAGTTCCAGAGTCCCAGCGCTGGCTCTCACAGCGTCCCAGGGTCTTCAGATGGCTGGTCGTGGGTCTTGGGTCTTGAGTTACAACTGGGCCCCGATCGTCCAGGGAGCTCTCCTTTTATGCCTGGTCCAACGAGGGGTGGGGCCGTGTGCGCCACCAGACATCCCACAGAGCACACACAGCCCCCCCCCGTTGGCGGCGCCAAAAGGCTTAAGCGCCTGGGAACCCAGCGCCTGGCGCCCAGAGGCTTAAGCGTCTGGACCCCCTGGGAACCCAACGCCTGGCGCCCAGAGGCTTAAGTGTCTGGACTCGCCTGGGATCCCAGAGCCCCCAGCAGCCCCTCCCTTCTTATGTCACTACATATGGACAGGCTTCGAGGCTGACCCGGCCATCACGCACCACTCTACACGTGCCGCCGGTTTGCCGAAAATATCACCGACGTTCCACCACCTAGCCTCACCGGAGACTACCACGTGGCTTAACGATCTCTACGTAGAGCCTGTAACAGACTGTTGAGGGCAAGTGCTGTTCGTAGCAGAGGTCGCAAACGGGTTTTGATTCCTTACCCGTACCCGGCCGTACCCGTCCGTACCCGTACCCGGCCGGGTAAGTCTGCTCGTAGACTCAACACTGCCCATAGACTCAACACTGCCCATAGACTCAACACTGCCCATAGACTCAACACTACCCATAGACTCAACACTGCCCATAGACTCAACACTGCCCATAGACTCAACAATGCCCATAGACTCAACACTGCCCATAGACTCAACACTACCCATAGACTCACACCCCATAGACTCAACACTACCCATAGACTCAAACCCCATAGACTCAAACTGCAAGACTCATACTACCCAGCTCCTAACACCCATAGACTCCAACCCATAACTC